>JANIJI010000007.1:7980000-8160000 GCA_024500535.1 Leptonema lineaticorne
CCGAGTGTCATTTCTATTTTTAATCTATCTATGAAAAAAGCTTTTCTTTCGAGGGGATTTATTTATAAAATACCGTCTTATAGTTTTAATATTATTTCGATTATTTTTTCTATTTTTTTTTAAATTCTAATGTTTTTGTAAAAAAATAATAGAATAAACTTTTACAAAGTGAAAGGTAACTTCTGTAATTGTAGTAATTATCGAAATAAATCATATTTACGACTCCCGTAATAATCTGTATAATATGACAGATGTTTTTCTCAAAATAAAAACGAACACTCGTTTAACTATTATTTTTTTTTATTATATTTGACGCTTTCACCGTTCCGAATTATATTTACATCCAAAACGTTTCTATAATATAATTATCATTTTCCATAATTAATTTCAATACGATAAACCAGACGATCATCAATCTTCATTACTAGCCCTTCGAATGATCAGTTTCGACCCTCACCATTTTATTCATACTTTCCATACATTTGTCCCTCCGTTAGCGTTTGCCAAAATCAAAATTTTAATATATATATATATATATATATATATATATATATATATATATATATATATATATATCATTAAATATGCTGAAACTGCATTCTGAAACAAACCATCACGTCCACCCCGATTATTTTCATCTTCATTTCTCATTGGATCGATTACTATGGCAAATATGGTCATTGCTGCGGCCACAATGGACCAATTCAAAATTCAACAATTCCCTTTCGAGACGGCGACTGCTACCAACAACAACAACAACAATAATCTGCTTATATACGAAAGCTACTGGAATACTGAATGTGGTATTTGTTGGTACACGTTAATACTAGCTCCTGTTAACCGGCTCGGTCAATTGTTATATCGTTTCTGAAGTGTGTCCAACAAACAAACAGTACGCAGGGACATGAAAGTTTCAAACCCTCAGGAATATATCCATTCATAGTGCCAACCACTCCTGAAGTCTCGATTGCATTGCAACAGCGATTCTTAACCTTTCTTTTTATTTAAGAATTTTTTTTTTATTATTGTAAATTTTATATTACATATATTAATTAACATCATTGTATTGAATGTAATGATTTAATCTCATTGCCCCGCAAGGAGTCCGTGGATCGTTGACTTCGATGAGATATCATATATAAGCGGCCACGATTTTTTTTTCTATATTCCTTCTCGTCTGTACATTTTATTTATTTATTTTTATTTTTATTTTACCATATCCCGCTTGGTTGTCTATTGTGTATCGAAAACGATCAAGCAACACTTTGTGAACTCGTATGTACGTTACTTATTCAAGATTCGATTCGATCGCTAACGCATTATTTCTGATGATTAGTCCTATTCAATAGATTGAATTCAATTTGGGCGTGCGCGAAACACCATTAAAATTCATTTATTAAAACATCTTCGATTTACACGACGATATATATAAAACGTTTCTCATAATTTACCCGATCAGAATTATTGTAATGATTACCAATTAATTATTATAATATAAATTTTAAAGCATTCTGCACATTAATCTATATCTACATATAAATAAAAAACGTTTCTCAAATAATCGAAATTCAATATATTGCGTACAATCTTTCTTTCGATCAACTTACATATGGACTTCTTTTTAATATGAAAATATTAGATTCATTGATTGCTTGACTCGGGGAAAAAAATTAAAACAACATCAAAAGCTTTTAACTCGATTTCGATTCATTTTTGTTAGATTATTAAAGGTATCGGTCAAACACGATCGAATTGTTTAAAATGAATAGAAATAACAGCGCTAAAAAAAATCGAGCTTTTTATAGGGTTGGGGTTGAAAATTTCACTTTATCCAATCGAAAGTTGTATATATATGCGTGTGTGTGTGTTGGCGTTATTTTATTTTTTTCAAATCATTCCCTTCGAAAATAATTACTAATGGACGTACATGAAAGGAAAAAATAAAGCTTTCCGTTCGCAGTTGTTGTTCGAGTTTAGTATTAAAAAAAAACAAATCGGTGAAAAAGATTGAAAACTGTAAAACAACAACAACAAAAAAAAATAAAGAAAAGTCTAATTCGGATAACGCCAAACGGAAACGTTTCGAGGAAAAATCTTTTGAAGCATTCTTTTTATTATTTCATTTTATATACACAATTTTTCTAGCCAAACGTTGGCGATCCCAGCTTTGGTCAGTGGTCGAGTGTTAATTTGAAACGAAAGAGAAGAAAAAAATATATATATATATTTATATATATATATATGAAAGAAAACACACTTGTGCATATAACAATGAAAACTAATTAAACGGTCGATATGGAAATGCACGATCTCGTACCAATGATAAACTTTATATATATATATATATATATATATATATATATATATATATATATATATATATATATATATATATATATATATATATATATATATATATATATATATATTACATCTATATACCATATATAATAATATGGACGTTTTAATCGGAATAAGCAATAATTAAAAATAAATTCATTGAATTATATTGTTCATTTAAAATAAGCGATAATAATAATAATAAAAATATGTATATAGTTTAGGGGGGGTGATTTCGATGAAAAATGAACGGTTGTAAAAGTGTTCTCTTGCGATCGTTGCACCGGAAAAGCGAGCATTTCACAAAGTAAAAGCGATTCGAAATTAATAATACTGACGACGTTAACGGTCGTGTGTTTGTGTATGTGTGTATGTGCTTTTCTCCTTCCGAAAATAAAAAAGTAAATAAATAAAATCAAAAGTTCCAGTCTACAAAATGCAAGTTTTTACTTTTTTTTTTAATATTCTTTGCGAATGTACCGTTCAAAAATTAATAGTTTTCGCTCGGTGTGTCGACGCAAAATTTTAGTCTTTCACGAATAACGTTTTTCTGCACGCTCTATGATTTTCTTTAATATATATATATATATATATATATATATATATTATTATTAACTATTGATTTTTTTTGGATTAATACTCAATATCTGAAAAGATGATAAAAATTAAAAAAAATAATACGAGATTTCCCATTTAGATCAATTTATATAATCATATTAACAAAATGATAATTCATGATAAATATGTACCACAATAAATTTGCGATATATATGTATGATTAAAATACATTTTATACGTGTTAATTAAATATTAATAATTTCCATAAGTGTTAAATGTAATTGAAAGATCGTATGATTTCCAATATTCATTATAAATCAAAAATTTTAATTTCTATCATATAAAGCTTTATACGTTATTTTACTGCATAATAATCCATATATTTTATCTATACATTCTGTTATCGAGCGTATATTGTGTTTAAACCCTTAATGTTTCACCATTTTTTATATTGTTTTTATTATATATAATTTTTACCGATAACATAATGTCATTCTTTTATCGACACGAAATCCCTTAAATATTTAATTCTGCAATAAAACCATATATATATTTTTAATTAAATGATTGTCGTGTTTTATTATCGTTATAAATAAAAATATGCGCATAAATTTTATTATATAAATAAAAAATATTGAATTGTATTTAATCGTAAAATACTTGAATAATACATAGTTAATTGATGCGTCTTATTTTTGCATATTTTAATAATTCGCTATAAGCATAATATTTCCACTAATAATTATAGTGCTCATTTTAACCATTTAATTTCATTTAACGTCATAATTTAACGTTGCATATCGTAAATTAACGCAATAAACTAAAAACATCATTGCAAATTTAACGATTCACACCAGAGATGATGCAGAAAATTTAATATCTAGTTTTCGTTTTCATTTTAATATCTCTCGCTAATAGTTTTTCGAATTTATTTCTTAATCTTCTTTTATATGAATATTTTATTAACATTCGGTATTAAATGGCCTCGTAAATTTTATTTAAAAATATTTGCTATTAGTGAACACATATTTCTCAGATAAAATTATTCTTTTACTCTATTTTTTTTTTTTATATTGAAATTAATAATTATATAAAGAATTTTATATGTTTTCAATATTTGTGCAAAAATATTTAAAAACTCGTTAGTTTTATTTAACCATTTATATGATAGTTAAAGAACAACTAAATTAAAATTCATCTTTTTTTCCAAATAAAGTATGAATTCGCCCATAAATCACCGCGTATTATAAATTATTATTTTTAAAACATTTGTTAAGTCTAAAATTATAGCTTTTCACAATTTATTATTAACATTACGTAATCATTTTTTTTTTGTTTTCGTTAATTTTTATCAATTTATTCTTTTAAAAGTCGCATAAAATTAAGAAATTTTAAACATTTTTGTCGCTAATCTTTTTTTTTGCGTCTCTCAAAAAAAATATATATCCACAATATTTTCCCCACGGCGTTATTAATTAGGCATGCAAAATTGAAACGAATTTTACGTCATTATTTTCAAGTTAAAGAACATTAAGAGTTGACAGCTCGCACTCTATCAACTTAATAATGGCACCGGTTAAACACATTTTGAACGCGATACGTCTTATTTATTTTAGGCTGGTATTACACTAGGAAAGAATCGAAATTCTCAAAGCCGACACAGATAGATTAAACCTTATATACGTGCGAACATTTTTATTATTTTTATTTTTTAATTTTCAAAAAGACTTTGGAAACATTTTTATTGCTGTTACGTGTTACATTATTATTATATTTATATATATAATATGTGTTGCGTTCATTAATAAAATTGATAATGATCTTTCAACGGAAAAATATTCTTAACATAATCACTTTATAAACCACTGACAATTCTAATAAGATCGATGTATTTTATTTCCTTAATTATTAATCACATTTTATATTTTTTCCGTTATATAGAAATATAATATTAGTTATCGTATTTATGAGTAAAATTTTAATCAAAATATTCGAAATTCACATTTTATTCACAAAAGTCTAATATAAATAATTCTATTTTTTTTTTTACTTAACTTCTGTATTAAAATTTATTATAATATGCATAAAATACTTAATTTTACGTTGTTTATTAATATGAAAAAAAAAATATAAGAGTGATCAATGATTATATCAATTTAATTATACTGTTTTATTTGCCATCTAAATTTTTTAAACTAATTAAGCATCCTTGGAAGCTGTGTCCTTTATTAAAATTTTTCATTTATCTTTACATAGATTCAACGCGATTGTTTTTTTTCTTTGTTTTATATATATATATATATATATATATATATATATATATATATATATATATATATTAAGGTAGCCGTTTTAATTTTATATTGCGTTTTAAATATTTTATGCGCCTTTTAAAAGCGGAAAATCGAATCAGAACGTAAAATCGTATTACAAATACGATCTCCATGTTTGTCATTGTAACGAGTTGTGACAGTAATTATTATCAGATTATGTTAAATTTATGTCCTGTACCGAGAAAGCGATGGAAATATTTACATCAATAATATTTATATATGTATAAAATATTTAAGAATGCTTGCCGATGCATCAATTTTTCCCTGACGATTTTGTCGTCTCTTCAGCGTCGCCAATTTTTATATCTTGTTCAGATGTCGAAGCTAGATTGGAGATCAAAGACAAAATTTGTCATAAAAATCCGGTTAATTTCGCAAATATCGTTAAATATTCACGAAACGAAAAAAAAATATTCTCAAATCGAATCGAGAATCTTTTTACCGACAAAAATGAACGGTATGCGTCCATCGAAATATTTCAATAATGGATAATTTTTAATTGGTATTTAAATATATTATTATTCTGAATACTTTCGTGTATGCGTTTGATCCTTAAAAGGATCATTACATGAATTCGATGATTCTGAATTAATTGTTGTTTTCAACTCGGAAGAATACTTGTTTTTCCCTAAAGATGACTAGGCAAATCTGGTAAAAACGTCAGATTCATTGCAGTTCTTCTAAAACTAATTCATCGGAATAATAACAAAACGAATAGAATATCTATATATGTGGACATAACCGAGGTAGGACAACATGAAGGGTGCTTTACCCTACGATTAAGAAATAATTATAGTACGAGGGAAAAAGTGAAGATATGGGAGTGTTTATGGCGCATTTACTTTCCCCTGTTTTGTTTTCCTTTCAGTTAAAGACGACTTTCTTGCTCTTTCCCAAATGAGATCCTAACTACGCCCTTGTATTATAAATGATGTACTATTTATATTGTTTTCATATTAAAATGAAAAAAAAATCAACGTTTTCCAAACGTTTCTTTTTCTTCTATTAGCATTGTAGATCTTGGAGATCCTTAGTTTGACCCAATAAAGATCTATCTATCTATCTATCCTTCTATCTTTAAAATAAAATAAATAAAAATCTATCCTTCTTTATACATGGTTTTTACTAATCCAATTTCATAATTTATAGTCCACTGTCGTTTTTTTTTAATTTAATATTTAACATTTGTGTTATTATTCTAATTAAATATTTTCTTCTACAGAACGTCAAATTTAAAGCGTTTTTAACGTCCATCACAACCAAAACGAGATGTCTGCTGACCTTCGCGGATCCCTCCCATACCATTCAGATATCTCTAACAACATGATTACCTTCATTTAGTTTAATGGTTATATAGTCAATTAGTCATCGTTGCAAACGTCTTTAGAACTTTATTTATTTATTTATTTCAGCGCATTACATATCAAACCTTTGAACTTCAATCATCGATATAATAAAAATTTACATATTTATATAAATATTGATATAATTACACATCTTAAATTCGCAAAAAAAAAATAAAAATAAAATAAAATAACCATCAATATCATCAATCTTTTCAACGTCGTCACGATTTTATATATATAAAAAAAAATATTTTCTTTTAGCTCGTCCGCTTTATTGCGCAATATTTCATCGGTTTTATGCGCGCTCTTTCTTTCCACACACGACCGTCGACCCGGTCGGTCACACAATTTTAATTTAATTCAATTCCACGGCATCGTTAGTCATTATTGTTTATTTCGACTCTCTTTTCATATTCCGCCATATCGATTGTATTAATTTCGTAATTAATAATTTATTAACAATTTATCGTCGATGGCGGCGAGCGTGCGATTTTCGTTTCGTTACCTTTTATGATGATCGTTCATAATAAACACGATCGGCTTCGAATTCGCATTAGTATTCTGTCACGTCGAGCATGATACATAACTTTCGACCGACGAGAAAAAAAAAATATATATATATAAATAAATATTTTATTATATTCCATGTCGACGTCGAGCATCGTCGTCGTTTAAAACTATCCATATTATTAAAATATTTAAATATTATTAATTATCTCGTCAGACCGTACGCGGACATTAAACAGTCAATATTTTATCATTATTGTGTACAAGTGCGATTATTTCGATATGCAGATTACTACTAGTTTCGACAGGTTGTACCATAAGTCGGTTTTAAATATTTCACATTATCAAACAGTAATTTTGATGTTCAAGATATCTTTTTTTTTTAATGATTCAATATTACGTTTTAAAAAGAACAATAGTATCTTTTCATCTCAGACAGCAAATTTCAAATTTTTATCTTGTTTAATGTTGTTTTGTAATGATTTATTTATAACAAATTAATAAAATATAAAAAATGTGATTAAGAAACGATAGGAATGACTATTACGAATTTTATAATGAAGGGCTATGTTGAAACCTATAAAAAAAACGACAACCCACACAATTTATAGATATTATTCATCCATTTTTCAAGTATAAGAATCGTCATGGTTATAATCGATTATTTTAAATCTATATAATAGCAGATTCGAAAAAATATCTAGAATAATTCTCAGTTACTTTTCTTGAAGTTATTAATTATAGACATTCTTTCAACGAAATTTATCATATCACGTGTCATCAATATTTTTGAATAATCTTACCCTAAATCAATTTCAACATAATTATAATAGTAAAAGCTTATTAATTATTAGAAAAGCAAAAATACCAATCTTTGTTTGCTTCGAAACTTCTGGGTCATAGTAATCTCAATGGTAAATTTATTATCCCTGTATTGATCTTGTTCCGTTTTCAAATTATCGATCCACGCGTATTGATGAGAATGCAACAATTTGGTTGAGAGCATCTGATTTTAAAACGAATTTTACACAACACTTCCGATAAATTTCAATACAGTTATACATTATTTTATCTTAACCCGTTCTCGTATATATTAACAACAACAAAAAAAAGCATATACTATATAACATATGTACACGTCGTTTTCTGTTAAAATCGAACCTAACTGGATATTTTGAGTATTATCGCATTCGTTCATTTTTCTTCTCGGTTATAAATGTTATGTTTCAAAATTAATTGACGAATTAATTATGATGTGTGGAAATATTTTTGTGTTCGCAAATATCGATTTAAATTAAATTTATGTGATTTATACTGCTTGCGGCTAAGCCATATATCGCCTAACGCCTATCGCCGACTGTAGCCACGAAAATTGCTTATGTATGATTTAATTTTAAGATTATATATGCATAATATATATATATATATATATATATATATATATATATATAAATATATATATATATATATATATATATATATATATAATTTTTACAAAACATTATACGTAAAATATTTCCTTTGAAACCGCTCGCATATTATATGGTGTTTTCTTGTTTGTTTTGAATTTGAAACGTTAAAAATATATTATGCCTTTCTAAATTTTAGCTATTTTATCGTTATTATAGCCTCTCGCTATATAGTAACACTTCGATTTATGACTGGACGTATATTATAAATATAGACAACCCTAAGAATTATTCAAAATCGTTCGTAAACATACTGATAACACCTAGAATAATATTTTTATTTTACTTTTAAAATCTTCCGAAAGATCATTTTTCTATACTAAATCTTTTGTATTCTCTTTTTTTTTTAAGTAGTAATGCTTGATTTTTTTCCATCGATACGATTAAATTCTATCTTTAAAAATATATACGTAATTTACATTGCGAATAGCTGATATTTCATCTTTTTAAAGAATATCTAATCGCACATTATGTAAATATTTCTTCCCATCTTTTAATATACTTCCAGATCATAACCCGTACACAACCGCATATATTAATTAATAATTAGCGACATCAAACGATATAAATATATTTTATGGTTATAATAAAATTCCTTCTCAATTGTTAGACTTTTTACAGTTTTTCTAAATAAAACCGAACAGGTTTTTTGAGTATTTTTTTTTTCACAACCGTAATAAAACTTCCAATTAACCGTTCGTTCTAAAAAAATTCCATTGTAACACTTATCGTACGAATTTCTTGCGATAATACGAATAATTTTCATTACACAATCGTATGTTTATATACGAACAATTTTCCAATACGGAACCAGTTGTTCTCCCTTTTTGAAGAAGACCTTGTGCATTCTACGCGAAATCTTAAAGTAGAAGCTACGTATAAATTAAATTGAGGAAACAATGGCGTAAATCTGTACACATAATCGTGCCTCGTATTTATGTTTTGTGCCGCGGAATGAATGGGCGTTCGCTGAAAATTTTCGAAATATAATATATATAAAGAGCGAGAGAATGAGACGGCCATTTTCGTCGAAAAAGCGAAGTAAACAACCGACCGGTAATACTTTGGCCATAACAGTGAACACCGGAGGTATCTTTTATCCGGGGCCCCCGGATAATAAATGGGTTACAAGAGCGGATTTAATGTATTCGCAAGATATAGTTTCGAATGGGAGAGACAAGTTGGTGTCGGCGCGTGTAATGTGCTCTTCGTCGTCTGCTCCAGCATCAGGGGTGTGTAATCTGTATGCCAAATCTAGAAACTTCAATATGTTCACCTTTTAAAATGTATGATTTGTAGACCTCATTCATATCTTGGAAGTATCCAATTTGTGAACATTATTGTTTGAATTCTAAAACCATTTTTTATAATCGTAATTTAGTCTGATCATTATATTCTAAATTTATCTGAAATATTCATTTATATATATATATATATATATATATATATATATATATATATATATATATATATATATATATATATATATATTTTAATTTGATATACGATTATTTCATAAAATTTTAACTTTTATATATTTGCATGTTTTATTAATAATTTTTAGCTCAAATATTCAAACTTTTTATATTCCAATAATAATCGTAAATTTTGCTGTGTTAACAGCTTAACGTCTATTCGCATTTTGAAGAATAATAGATTCCTAACGGTTTATCGAACATATTTTCGCAAAATTTGCTAAATATTTACTTAATTTAAACATAAATAAAGCTTTAATTGTCTGATATACGTTCAAAACCATGCATATATTTTACTGAAAAATCTTATAAAGAAATCGATGCAAATCGCTAATTCCCAAAATATTCCGAGATTGACCCTAGTGCTAGCACAATCCCAAGAGAGACTGCGCCCCCTGAGTTCACGTCTGCTATTCGGAGCCCCGTTTTTGGTCCCGCTCTCTTGATCCCGTGCCATCTTAATTGACGCGGTCCGCTCTTTGATGTTACAAAAATAGAACCTCAGATCTCTTCGACCACGCCGCCACTTGTGTCTTTTACCTTCAATTTTTTTTCCTATTTTCCATCTCTCTGTCGATGCTGCTTTTTCTTTGTTTTTTACGCAGCATTTATAAATTTCAGACGTCCACTACTGTACGTTCAACAATTATAAACTTCCCTCTGATAGCTCTTCCCTTTTCTGTCCAACGCCGCAGGGGTAGCCTAGCTATGACGGATGTCAATTTTACATTTTTCATACTCCAATGAAGAACTCGACGAGAGCAGTGTGGCGTGAATTTTAACTGTTTCCACTGATAATTATTCTGGTACTTTATATTGTGGACATTTGAATAACGCGAATGTAGTTGAAAAATATCGTCATTTTTACAATACACGTTAACAATCTTAAGCTATCTTTTATTTATTATATTTTTAAATATTAGAAATTTACTTTAACATTCATATAATTTTATACGAATTCATTACGTCAGCATATCCAATATCTTCTTTCTTTCTTTATTCCATTTTATTATTTATTCGCTATATATTAAATTCAGTTACACGTAATATTTCCATTGTTCTTATTATATCATATGTATACAATTTTTTTTTTTTTTTTGAAAGGATGGCAATGAAGATGTATCAATCTTGAATCTCATGCTCGAAAAGCAAAGTTGCCGAAAGCAACGTGGCGTGAATTTTAACTGTTCCAACAGATGATTATTCCGATATTTCATATCGTGGACAATGTTGCATGCTCACAATATATGGTAACAAATTCACGAGCTCCACTAATGGTCTCATTCTGACTTGGGAGGTCGATTTCTGGATACATTGTATATAGTTCTGCATTTTAATCGATCCATCGACATTGTTGTATATTTACAACGCTGAAGTTTCTCACTTTACGAATTTCCGAGACCGCAGGTGTTTTATCTGTATAACCCTCAAAATTTAATGTGCGCTTTGAACGAAAGCTCTGAATATCAGAAAAAAATGCCTTTTGTGTTCCATCGTACCTATGTATTTTTTTTTCTCTATATATGTATTTTCGACCTCGTGAACCGTTGAACTGATTTTATCTAAATCTCATACGCTATATATTTTTAAAGTCGTGAGTTAGTTTTCGCTTAGATAAAAAAAATAGCTTTTATGGTGATCGGTTTTAATCTAAATTTCGCGTTTTTAATTTTCAATGTGTCAATTTATCTTCAACCTATTAATATGAAACGCTCGGAAAATTACCGTATATTGGTTAAACCAGTGACAGAAATAGGAAAACTTCGTCTATTTAATATATAGTGTATTAAACCGTTTCCTCTCTCGGCAAAGATACTATTACAAATAGAACTTTATGATTTGATCTAGCAAGTTTAATAATCAAAGTTAGTTTTTAACTATATATTGCCTTTAACTAATATGAATCGTCTAATTTATTATATCTATATATATTATGTAAAGAACTATTATAACATTTTCACCTGTGAATTTTTATATATTTTGCATAGCGATAAATCGCCAAAACTTCGCAATAGATTTCGATATGACCGTATGTCTCAAAAATTCTATTCGCTTTTAATTCATCGATATCCGCTTCGTAAATATTTAAATAACGATCTTAGATTTCTGCCACGAATACATATATATATATATATATATATATATATATATATATATATATATATATATATATATATATATATATATATATATATATATATATATATATATAATAAAATAAATAAATCGGCAAAAATGTGCGCGATGCGAAATACCAAATAACGAGAACCGATGAAGAGAAAAAAAAAATTCGACCATTATTATCACGGTCAATCAAAATCGATAAATTTTCCTCTTTTTTAACCCTATTGAGTCGTCGCCGGTTGCATTTTTCGCGGCTCGCATTCATTCGGTTCCGTTAAATTTTATCGCGGTTTAATCGTAAAATGGCGGCTTATAAATAAAATTGTAACGACTCGTTTCGAATAAAAACCGACTATTTTTCCATCGGACAAACAATAATACAATATAATATAATATAATCGATACGACGAACAAATTTTATATCTATATATCATTTGCATTATGAACGTATTAAACGCAAATTGCTCTACAATATTTTTTTTTATAAAATTCGTTAAATTATAATATTAATTATTGTTTTATATATACATAACATTTTTATTTTGTATCATTAGATTTCTTTTCTCTTGTAAACGAACCCGTATACAAATTTGTATTTGTACATAAAAAAAAAATAATATAATTTTGCTATCCATAAACACATCTCTATCGACATATCCAATAAAAATTCTCTTTAGACCACCTGTTTCACTCTTATTATTAAATATTTCTAATGACATGAATTTAATAATTCGACCGTTATTTGTTTTTAACTGATAATTCACAATAAATTCTTAGGAATTAAAAAAAAATATATATATATATAATTGCTTAAAATTATCGTTCGTTCAAATCTTTACAAAATCAATTATATAATTCGTTCTGACATTTTTTTTACTTGTTTTTTTTTTTTTACATACAAAATTCTATCGAATCAAACCAACCGTATAATTCAAAACCTTAAACGCTTTCCGAATGGTACATCTGTCTATTTATAATAATTTAATTTAATCGTTAATGTATTACTTAACCGGCGTTTCGATTAACGGTGCCCAGACGATTCTTCGCGTTCGACGCGTTTTATTATATTATTACTGTTGTTGCGCCTTATCGATATACTCTCGATATATTCGACGGTGAATTATCATGAATTGTCATTTTTTTCCAAGTTCGTGACTTCGACGAAGAAAAAATATTGTATTTTTATTTTTATTTTTTACACCGACGAGAAGCACAAGTAGGAGGATGATGAGGAGAGAGAGGCAACTTTCAATTCGACGAACCGAGGAGAGCCAAAGCAACACAATCGGTCTGTCAAAAATTTCGACATACGACTTCGAGTCATTATTTTAGAAAAAAAAACGATTGCAATTATCTCATCATCGATTTCAATAGCTTTTCGGGCAGTATTGATATTCGAGTATCTTGGTTTTTTTTTCATGTTATATATATTATTATTCGAGAAAGAATTATTGGATTTTTGTCGAAATTGTTAAATATAGTTTTACACCTATGCACATAAATAAGATAGATTTTTTTTTTGTGTTGAACTATATATAAATAAAAAAAAAATAGATGCGTAGCATTTGTGCGCTATACGAAAATTTTTCTCACTGTACTTGCCCGGAGGATTAAAGAGTATGCGGCGCTTCAGAAAAAAAAATAGCCAAAAAGAAAAAAAAACGTTAAGCGTCTTTATTAGACACGTCATTTTATGGTATTCGAAACGTTATTTATATCTTTTTCTACGTTATTTTTTTTTCCAAGTGGTGAAAAATATAATCGTGTTGTCGATTGTCTATGGTCGTCAGCGTGGCATTTTTCATCGCTCGTTTGTAATTCATCGCCGCATTTGATATAATTACGTCATCGAACGAAGCTTTACGAGCTGGCGATTATGGACGTCATTCGTTTGTTTACGACCGCATTTTACCTGTTCCGAGGTTTAAATTCTCTCGTTGTTTTTTTTTTCTTTCACCCTTTCCCTTTCTTGCGCGGCGGCCGATCGTGTTTTCTCTCCTTTTCTGGCTTCTTTGTGGCGAAACCAACGGGAATATGGCCGCATCACGAACGGATCCTCTGGTATTTTTCGAGGTTCTGCCTCTCTTCTCCCCCATTTCATTCATCTTTTATTTCAGTGACTTTGAACATTTTTCTCTATTGTGGCTTCGATCGTCGCGAACCTGCCTCTTGTGTTTCTTTCTGATAGCGAAAAACATTTTGACCCACTTTCGTGAGAGTGAAAAAAAAAAGCGAAGCAATTACGGAAAATATTATGCGGTAAATTTCCATAAAATAAAGCTATAAAAACAACATATAAAATTATTAATTAATTTTATATAATTTCTATAAAAAAAAAGAGATACGCACAAAATAAACTTCGATCACATCTTTCAACACTTTCCATTATTTCGTCCGTTTTACGCTAGTCACGACAGTTAAACCCCGGGATTAAACCCTGGATTTGCAAGGTTCTTCTGCACCTGGTTCATCCACCTAAGCTTGACCTTCCACCATTCTTCCGGGTGGTCAAACAGGCGCTCCAGTCTCAATGCATTATGGTCCTATATTTACAACATCAAAACTAGCTCATGTGAATTTTACGATCTTTTATTATTGTAATAAAAGTGGTACTTAGCCGGTCATAATTTGCAATAATTGTAACTTAATAAAATATTTATTTTTTGGACATCACCACATCGATATTAATTATCTATATAAATTACATGTAAATTGCCGTGAAATCATTTGTTTCGATCGTCATTTTAAGCAATCGTAGTAATAATGATAATAATTTATTCGATGTTTTAAACTAATTTACATATATATATTTCGGAAATGGTCAAGGTGGCATATTAAAAAAAATCGATAAGCTCTTTCTGAAATATTCAAGATATCCCCGATCACATTTAAATTTTATTTTCGTTATTTATGCTGAAAGATAACAAACAATAGACGTGTTTACACCCTTAAATCTTAATACTTTTTTACCTAAAAAATATATATATAAATCTAAATAATAGTTTTTATAAGATTTCGATTCCATTAAAGCAGATTTAATTTATTTATGTATATATTTTAACTTTATTTTTCTCACGAAAATAACCCGAGTTAGTAGACAACCCCCGGCGTTTTCAAGATCAGGAATACAGGGTGGATTGTTTTTTTTATTATTATTATTTTATTTTAGACCGTTTTAATAATCGTCCAAAATCACGAGCGTTATTATTATTATTATCGTTGTATTGTTATTTGGAAGTATTAATATATATATATATATATATATATATATATATATATATATATATATATATATATATATATATATATATATATATATATATATATATATATATATATATATATATATATATATATATATATAAGAAAAGAAAGAAGAAGAGTTGCCATTGACCGACCGAGGAGCACTTCTATTATCTGGCACTTCCGTAACGCGGGTGCCAAATTTCAAAGCCGTGGAATGCTTTTAGCGATCGTTTCGTCTCGCTCGCACCTTATTTTTTGGTATATGTCCGTTTCTGTCGCACTTCCCCTTATCTTTACGGCTCTTTTTAATTCATGACACCTCGAGCCCCGAACGGGCCATTAGGCCGGACTCACACGATTCGGCGTGTCCCCACTGTCTTCTGTCAACGTGTGTGAGATATAAATGCATATATATATATATATATATATATATATATATATATATATATATATATATATATATACGCATGTCCCGAAAGTATAAACATCGTTTTCAAACAAATTTGTTCCTATTTTTTTTTTGAATATGGAAATATTTTTTATGACAATTTATGTTTATGTATGTATTGATTTTATATCATTGAAACCGAATAATATTCGTGCAGAAGGAAACCATTGCACAATTTTTCTTATGAAAACCTTCAATATTCCCTATATATATATAAAATCGAATTTTAGTGATCGCGACTTTCGGTTCTTTTATTTACCGACTTGATAGAAAAAGAAAAATATATAGTCTTCTATATATCGATATACAGTATATGCAAATATACAAAAAAAATACGTCTTGCTATATATAAAATTAACACTAAATTACTTTTAGATGTTTTTATTGTGTGGATACTTTTTTGAATCACTCTGTATGTATTCTTTTATTTTCTGCATATTGCACAATAGTATTCTGTACATCTTTTCCTCGCTTTTTATTTTTTCGCTTTACATATTGACTCGTTACGATGTTTTTATTATTTATTTTTTTTATGTATCTTCAATAATGTTAATACACTTGTTTTTAATCTTTTTAAAATCGTAAAAGAGAACTTTTCTTTTTATTTTTTTGAAAACGTTCAATAATAGAAGTCTTTAAATATGTTTTAATTTAATCAATTATATTTTATCGTAATTCAGTTGTATTTCGTATAATTGAAATTCGGAATAATCCATAATTTTAATTTACCTATAAAATAATCTCAAATCCGTCGACGAAAGATTTAATGTTAAATATAAAACACAGAGTTAATACTATACTATTATATCAAACTGGATTGCTTTTTATTATAAAAAAATCTGTACATCATTAATTAAATGAATGTAATTATTTTTATTTATTTATAAAAAGCAATTTAATTCAATATGTAACAAAACAGAAAATTAAAATGTAATTTTCTTTAAAATCAGCGGTATTAAATTATTTTACGAGAATCGATCAAGATATCAATCTATATATCTTATAATGAACCGCTTCTCAAAATATACCTGTTATCGTAAAAATAATAACATATGAACGTTAATTTTAAAATTTTAACCCCAATTTAATGTATACGATGAAAAAAAAAATGGTAGCATTACACGCCCAATAGAGGTCTCGACCTCTGTTTAAAGTTTCATGTCTGGTTTTTGAGGTCATCCACAGTTCTATGCCCAACTTTAACTCTCCATATAACTGAACCGAAAGCACTCCAATTTATCCAAAATCGCTTTTTAACAATTAAGCACTGTTGCGAGTATATTTTCCCGATTCAATTCCTGCTCGCTAAATTTTATAATTTACAACATCAGCGCTTTTCAAACATTCCAGACCTACGTAACAGACGCTCATTTTTTGTTTTCAATTGTCTGTATTTTATAATCTCCATTACATGTTCTAAAGTTTATTTATCAATATCTTTTCGAGTCAACTTTTGATTATCCATATGATTTTTATACAAATTTATACATTCTCATGATTCTCATTTATCATTATGCAACCGAACAGCTCTATTTTTATTTCTAGATTTTTTTCACGATATAATCGATCGCGGTTAATAGATCCATTCCAGGTAATCGCTTAATGGAGTTAAAATATTCCACTGTCAACGTGTTCCAATTAATTGATGCTTCACGATCACGTACATCGAGTTTATGTATGTGTTTTTTGGATGTTCCAAAGTGTACGACCGCTAATTAAATAAATTTATCGTACTATCGGCGACAGATTAAAGTGCTTTCGATTAATAATTCAGGCGAGTTTACTTAATATTAAATTTAATGGCGGTTTCGAACTTCGATAGTGGTCTATTAAATTATATGAAGGCAATAAATAAATTTGCGTTACCGATGAAAAATTGCAACAACATTTTTAACTTGTATTTATATATATATATATATATATATATATATATATATATATATATATATATATATATATATATATATAATCATTAAATTCATGACTTATTATGATTATATTATATTATATTATATGTTACACATTTTTTTGTTTTAATTTTCGACAGAACTTTTTCGCTTAACTTTGACTTGAAAGATTTTTCACATGTATGTTCCTTATACGTGTATATATATATATACATATAGCCAGCATCTCAAACGTGTACAAACTTTGAACCTGATCTTATCTCTTTCCCGGATTGTTGGGTTGATTGGTTGTACGTTGCTTTTCAAACCTCCATATATATAACCGCACAATATCAATCGTTTTGCAAATTGTTAAAATCCACAGAGTCATAATAAATAACCCGGCGTCGACGTATTCGATATATAATATAATAATAATGCAGGATAAATTTGCCCGTTTTATAACGAAACTATACGAATGGATTCAGAAAATAGATTTTAAAATTGAACTCTTTCTCTTTCATCTGATCTGAACTCTTCTTCTTCTTCTTCTTCCCGGTTTACGACTGCATTCTTCTCGTTTCGATTCTCTTTGTACTGAAGATTCTATAGGTCGTACCTCGTCGTCGTTGTCTTCTTCTTCTTCTTCAGAGGCATTTCTTCGTCGTCTTTCTATCAATATGCGAATGTTGAAAATCGTGCGTTTCTCAACACGGGTCCACATTATAAGAATGTTGTTTTACGAGCGCGAATCCACAACCACAACGGCTTATTGATGCCGAGTCTTCGGTCTCTCTTGGCTCTCGCGTGCCTAACATCTTCACTCCTGAACTCTCCATGATCCAAAGCTGGTTTCTTTGTATATAAATGTATGCTTATATATATGTATGTGTATGTATATATATTTTTTTGTTTCCCCAATGAGAAATATCGATTCCATTAACACCTATATATCACTGTCGCGTCTATATTGTGCGCTGTATCGCCGGGGCACTGAGAACTCTTCTTCACCCGCCAAGATAGGAACAAAGGTTATATGAAGAGTAATAACGCTTTTTGAAGACGCACTAATGCAATTACACGCCAACTCATATATAATATATTTATATATATATATGTATACAGCTCATTTGAAATGAGAACAATTTCTATTATATAAATCGAATTTTCATTAAAATTATTTTTCCTTTAATATATTATTTATAATGAAATTTTATCTATCATAACTGATAAAATAGATTATATTGAGTCGATTCAATGTATTAATGATCGAGTGAAAGTATTCTTAAATAATATGAATGTCATACGTTGAATTTGCTCTATATTCATTTTAGTTTCATAACAACGTTTTAATAGCATTTAAATTTGTTTTCATTATATAATCGACACCTGCAATAGTTCAGTTGTACAATCATTTTGCATACAACAGGTTCTAGATTCGAATTCTATGATATCATTTACATTTTAATTTTTCGTCGATGAAAAATTTTACTTTATAAATAAAGCTTTTCATAAAAATATTGAAATTCTTTACTCGTATTTTGTTCGAAAATCTTTTCTATATAAATATGTAGATTGTTAGCATTGAAACATTTAAAATGAAAATGTATTTAACGGTATATTAGATTATAATTTTGATATCGTTTGCTAGTTTAAATCTATCATAATTAAATTCGATTTTTTTTTTGCTAATTACATACACACATGTATATACTTATATATTTATGTGACCTAGCGTATCGTTTACATTATTATCCGACATTTAAGGAACTTCCGAAATCGGCTTACCTACCAATAATCCCAGCTCACTGTTATTGATACCCACTTACTCTGCATGCAGTACAAAGCCTTTTGATACTAAAAAATTATGTGAAATCATTTTACACCACCGCCGCCCCTTTTCACTTGCTACATACACGATTACGCCTAAAAAAGTAAAAAAATAGCATATATATATTTAAAAAAAGCAGGCGTTAAAACGTGTTAAATGCCCATGCGTGCAAAGGGTTGGAAAAATCGGACCTAAGGGGTTAACGATACGAAAGCTCGCGACGGAGCTGTTATATATATATATATATATATATATATATATATATATATATTTATATATATTTCATTTCACAGTGAAAGCTTGTTATGACGTAATTTAATAATTTTTTACGCTGTCTTGAACGTTCAGGTGGTGTAAGGGTTCATGTGCAATATATATATAATAATAATAACAACAACGCGTGAACGCTTTATTAGTCGTCATTAAAACGCGAAATAGAATGTAAATCAAATTGCACGCCTGTGACGCATTATTAATTCCCGCAATGTGTTCAACCGCCGGTTACTATAATCGGTTGAACGTGGTATTTTTTTTTCCTCCTTCTAGTTACAACTATTACTGTTTTATATAGGGGTGGTTCGATATATTTTGAATTTTCCATAATTTCGCGCACTGTGTTTAAGTGAAAATTAATAGCGAACGTCTGGAAAAAAAGAAGGCTTTTTCTTCAATTTCACACATACATACATATAATATTATATATATATATATATATATATATATATATATATATATATATATATCGATTCGAGACGAGAAAATAAAAATAAATATTGATTTTTGACGAATACGATTTTCTGTGTGCGGTGTGCGTAACATGATACAGGTGTTTTTCCTCTTCGTCCCTCTTTTTCCTCGGT
Source organism: Leptonema lineaticorne (assembly GCA_024500535.1). Lineage (NCBI taxonomy): Eukaryota > Metazoa > Arthropoda > Insecta > Trichoptera > Hydropsychidae > Leptonema > Leptonema lineaticorne. The sequence continues at coordinate 8,000,424 of JANIJI010000007.1, forward strand.
CGAGTTTTCTCTTCGCCAGCCCACCCTAGAATATTGATTTGAGTGAACGGTTGATTCTATTAACCGATTAAGTCAATAAAGCCGATTTCTGCCGAATATGCGTGCGTACATTTTATTATAACGGTGTGAGCACAAAAGATGTGCTCGCACCAAAACTAAATTAATTTCAAAAGTACCCGACATTAAATCGCGCCTCTAACTAAAATTTTCACGAAAATTCCATAATTTTACCTTCGCTTAAATGGAGACCGTTCTGGCCTAGATGTAAAGCCGCGTTCAGACTTACTATTCTATGTTGTTCGGATATTTTATCATTGTAAAATAGATTTTTGCATAAAATATATTCAGATAATCATAAAATGTTATAAGACATACGTAGAAGTAACATATTAAAATTAATATAAAATCAAAAAAATAATATTATATTTTAGATAAATATAGGGAAGATGGTCAATGCTTATCTTGGGTCATTCGTTGAAAATGTTTTAACAAAACAAAGGAGATGATTGAACTTGTATTGCTAAATATTATTTATTTTATTTTTATTCACCCGTACCATTGTTCAATATTTTTTTATTATTTTATTTATATTCATTTTCAGTATTTAATATATCCGGGTATCTCATTATGTGCTTTATTCTATTATATATGTACCATGCGTAGCCGGCATCTTTTTTATTATTATTTTTAATACTAACTTCTGAAACAATGAATAATAATAGGCATTACCGTTCTTTTGTATGAGCATATACGATGTTTGTGTGTATATATATATATACGTATGTAAAAACATCATCGTGATATATTCCAATAGATATATTTTGAATCTCTATGTTTTCGACTAGTTTTTTTTCCTTTTTACTTTGTTTCTTTTTCTACTGCGAAGCCTCGTTATAAATAAATCCATTTATATTCAATTACGTGTAAAAGGTATGGAAAACGACCGTCGCGTTTGTTTTTCCAGTTTTTTGACTATCGACAAACTATTTTTTCGCTCACTCTATCATCATAAGAGGCTCAGAATCGAAGACGTTTCGGATATTGAATACCTTAAGGATAAGACACACTAGCTCGAAACGCCCCGAGGATAGAAAATGAAATGAGACCTAACTTACATTACGTGTATCTGTATTTTTCTACCAGGGAGACGAAAAAAAAGAGATTTTGAACAAGTTTAAATTCGATTTTGTTCTCAAATAGAAAACATAATAAGATTTGTCATTTTTTTTTTTCATCATCACTAGTCAAAATTGTTACATACACGATTCTTATTATTAAAATGCAATAGTATATTTTGAAAAATCATTTCCAATATAGCTTTCAATCGTATTTGAAATAAAAATTCAATTCTTGTATTATGGTGTAGAGAAATACAAAATTTTAAAAAATTAACTAATCAAATGTTTATGTTTAAAAAATTGTATATTTTTCTTTCATTTTGATACTCTTTCAAAATTATTTATTAAAATGATCGTTTCATTTATATAAAACTATAAGAAAATTATTTTAGATTATAAAATTTAACAATATAAATGTACGTTTTAATGTTTGTTTTATAGACAATTTGCTCATAAGTGATCACAGTATTTTATGAAACTTTATGTTTTTATCTTCACCAGTGGAATTCTTTTATATGAATTTTTCCATAAGAACCTTTTTTTTATTTCCCTTGCGTTCTATTTGCATTTTTAAATTGTACAAAAATATAAGATTTTCAAAAATTATTAGAAATAATATTTTTTACAGATATATCTTATTAATTTATAAATTTATATAAAAATAATACTCATTTCAGAATATGTAAACTAAATTTATCTCCGAATTTTAAATATTAATAGTTACGTATTCAGCATGTTTAAAAGATGAAACTTTTTTTTTTTAATTTTACATAAGCATAAAACTGAATTTTTATCACTTTCCCGATGCGTGAGCATTTCGTGCGTTTGTGCGCATACCTTTACATCTCATTCGTTATATGGCAAGTTTTTCGACTCGTTCGTTCAGAGACGAGTTAATTGTCATCTCACGGTCTTCTGAAATACGAGGCATAAGTCCTTAATAGATCCTCCCGTATGGCCCATTGAACGACCGCAAATTATCGTTTCCTACCCACTGACTTGAAATGATAAGACAACGTATACGACGTTCATTTTACCAAGAGAGGGTCAAATGTACCGGGAAACACGCCACATACCCAAAAGATAATGTCTACACCAAAGTACACGTGAACATATCCATCCACTTCTCGTCAGAACGCTTCGCTTTCGGTCGTCTTCGTCCATAACCAACCTTTTAACCGAACCTACCCTCGCACCCGGTTATACGTCGTCTTTCAATTCTAAAATAACATTTGATGGGGTCTTAAACACCCGCACCACCCAACGAGCCACGACCACGAACCCTAATTATATACTCGACACAAATTCCGACTAACTAAATGGCCGTAGTTTTTTTTTTTCATTTCTAAGCACCGCCACCAACCTCTCACACCGTCGAAATGAAAATATATTTTTTCGACATGCAAATCTTTCAATAACGCGAACCGGCGTGTTAAAATTGGCAGCTATTGTCGATTTTTAAACAAGATTTCATATACGAAACGATTTACCTCGATACCATAATTACCTGGAAACAACAATTCCATTAATAGTAGTATGAATTTGAATCGTGTAATACAAGCATTTTCTAAATTTTCTACTCTCCCACGATAGCACACATGTTAAATAGATTTATTTATATATATATTTTTTTAATTTACTACAATCACAATTTTTATTCTTATCCGTATTTTATATTTTATTTATTTCAAATAAGTATCGAGCTCATTTTCATTTTCAATCAATTTCTTTAAATTACATTGCTATCGATTTGCAATTTAAAAAATAACTGTAGAATTTGTTCCGAGTAAATAGATCAATGAACTTCCCCATTTCAACCAAACGATCCCTTTTTCTGAAAGAGCTCGGATGTACTGCAAAAATTATTGTCTGTTTGAAATTCATTGTATAAAAAATAAAAATTTAAAATTGTCAAATAACGAAAAATATATCTACATTTTCTATTTATACTTTTTCTCACGGATCTAATATTGTAGTCAAGATTGATCAATAATACGACGCTATGTGTTCAATTGCATCTTAATGATAATTTATTACAAAATTAAACCATATTAGAGAAGTAGAAAAAAAACTTAATTTTTTTTTATCATTATGAAAATCCAAAAACCAATCGATGCGGCAATTCAATCGCGGATTCTTCGGAATCTTACGAACGCATTTTGGAAATATCTGATGTAATTTTAAAGAAGAGAAGAGTTTCAAATAAAAAATAGAATGAATACGACGTTTTCTTTTTTTTTCTTCTTCTTCTCATTCTCGAGGAGCATATATAATATGCGTGGGAGGATCAATAAATAAAGCGAATATTCAAGTATGTGGCTCTTTGGTCGCTAATAAACACTATTTTACAAAATGCGAACGGTCGACGATAATTTTCGTCGCTGTCATCCGTAAACGATTATTCATTTGCGACCGATAACCACCCATTTTATTATGTAATTATTTTTTTTTTCCTATTCATTACATCTAGAATTTTAGAGAAATAGATGGCGGGTTTCAGCCGTACAACGAAATGTCGCATCGCAACGATCTGCCCCCCGACCAACCTCTTTAGCCAAAATGCCAAGCTCTCGTTCTTCCTATCCAATATTTCAAGATGATCTATCATAGGATTGTCCAGATTCGGTTTTTACGCCGAACTCGTCGTCGTTACGGACATTTATCTGATTTTCTAAACACCGTTATGGTTGCATCGTTTTATTTTATTATATATATATATATATATTTTTTTTTTCGTTAACATTTTATTTTATCAGAATGATCGAAATTACGACATAACTCATCCGATATTTTATTTTACTCATATACCGCCATCCCAGAACTGGAACAGATCCGATAGCATTGTTCCTCGTCTTTTTTTTTCACTCCTCTCTTCCACAACGTGACGCTCAGAATTTTCTGTAATAAATATATTTCATATATTGTATGATAAGCATTTTTATATTGGTCATAATTCATGTATTTTAAAGACCGTTTAGTTAATGTTAACTTTGCCTCATAATCGATTATTAATCTATATCAAAAAAAAATCATTTATATATATATATATATATATATATATATATATATATAATAAATAACATCGTTCAAACATATTTTACATCTTAAAAGTTCAACATATATTATCTTTGACCTTCGTATTTCCTGATCGCCAATTCTAAAATATGCCACCGCTCATATTTAAGACCGTCCTCTTCTAAAAATCCTAGCGCGCATATTTCTTCTGAGATTTATGTTTCAATAATTTTAATGGTACATTAATTTTTATATCCAAACCATGTCCACTGACCTATGCGTAGGATGTTTAAGCACGTGTCAACATTTTTAATTATCGACGTGTGTTCCATTAAGTGTCTTGACATTATCGAAATGTCATCTGTGTATAGAAGCTCGAGCATTAAACCACGCATAAACAAAAAATACTTCAATTCTGTAGATATTTTTCAGTTTCTAAAAAAAAAAATTCTTCTGAAATTCTTGAATAATTGTGTGGGTTTAAAATCGTACCGTATCGAAAATTTTGTATGTTGAAAAAGTACGTTAAATTATTACCGCTCAACGGTGAATTATACGATATTATCGGGTAACTTAAAAAAAAAAACTAACCGATTACAACAGAATTACCAAATATCAGTCAACATACATTATTGGCTTCTTTGAATTGATCGATCAATAATTTACAATATTAACAAACATCTAATATATATATTGGAACCGAAAATGTTCATCAATCTCTGTCTACTATAAAGTTTTTAGTTTGTTACTGTGTGATATCATTTTAGATCAGTATTTCATAAAAAAAAATGTGTATAGTAAAACGATATCATTTAAAACTTTTAAAAATCATCCCTTTAATATTTTTTTTAATAGCTTGACTGTTGTTTTCAACTTTAGAAATTCGTATATATATATATATATATATATATATATATATATATATATATTTCACAGAAAAGATAAAAATTGAAAACGGAAATCGACACAATCATAAAGTTTATTATACTTTTCGAAGTGTCAGTTTTGCATAATTTTTCCACGTTTGGCATTTTATGCGGCTCCACCGTTAGTTATTATAGGTGTTGGACTTTTGATTTGCCCTCGTCAAATAATAATAAAAAAAAACGCATATAAAAATCGGTTCGGCGAATTGGTCAAAAAAAGAAGAGAAAAAAAATCAAAACTGGATATTATCAGTGATATATAGACGCATCTTTAACACTTTGTTTTTCGGTATTTTTATGTCTGTTTATTGTTTTTTTGGTTTTCTAATATTTATTCCTTTTAATAAAACTAGATCACAAGTTATAATATTATCCTATTATATTATAAATCGATATTTTTTCAGACTTATTGGACCGATAAATTTTGTGGTTATGGTCGATATACGTCGCGGCGTTGACTTCCGCCCTTTTCCGCTCATTTTTAACACTTTCCATCGTTTAAAAATAGATATATATATATATATATATATATATATATATATATATATATATATATATATATATATATATAATATAAGCTGCGAATGAGATCGGAGGGAGGTCGAAAAGTGACGCGTGTCATGCATGTGCGCCATACGCGAGTTGATGGTACGAATGCGCCGCGCTGTGGCCAAAACTCCATCCCCGTCGTCATTATTCATTTAGCGGCAATTAGTCGGCCATATTTCTATTTCGTTCTATCTCTTAATACGTTATATAGCGGCGTTTCTTTCGCACAGGTATCGCGGGGCCAAAAGTCGCCATTTGTTTCGCCGCATTATATGTGTATTGTTTTCTTTTTTTTTTTGTATTATTATTATTTATTTTTTTATGGCCACACCACCTATATATTCGTCGGACAGACTCGACGAATGTTCACAACCAATTTATTCAAACACAATAGGAAAATATTTTTAATTTTCTTTTTATTTTATTTTTTACTATTATTTCTCTATATATCCCCCTTACGTTTTTATGATCGTATAATAAACATGTTAATCATATTTATATTTAATCAATATAAAATAACGACAACATTCTTTTTAAATTCAGTCTAGTATATTTAATCTCGTTAATTCAAAATTATATTTTTTTTAATTATATTGTATAAATCCGTAATCAACCGAATGCGGTCGATTTAAATCAGTAAAATTATATAATATACGTTAATAATATTGATTTTCATAATAATAACAGTAATAATATCTTCAGTTCTGACGCAGTAAAATTGAGAAATTCTTCGAATTACACGAAACTCTAGTTAAAACGACGATTCTCAAGCATTCTTGTATCACGCGAAACAAGGAAATTCCACTACCCCTTATATCAGGTCTCGTAATATCGTCGTATATTTGTATATTTCAAAGTATACACCGATAATAATTTTTATTAAATCTCAAATATTTCACTTGTATATTTCTTTTTCATTATCGTATTTTTTCATATATATTACATGCAGTAATCAAATTAGCCGAAAGAAAAAAAAATTCGCTAACGATATGCAAGATTTTTACCTTTGATTTCCGTATAATTTCTAAAGGGAGCAACGAATGTAATGTATAATTTTCCCCCTTGTATTTTTTTTTATGTGCTCTTTAATTGACGTTTTTACGACAATATTGTTTCTGTTATATTTCAATAAAATCACACTTAAAAAATTCAGTAATCATAGTGGAAACGTGAGTTTTATTTTTGATTTTTTTATTAGTAAATTTCTTGTTTGGTATATAAAATGTTGCTATATATAATATTTTTTTATATAATATGATTTAATTATCTTATAATTTACACATTGAAAAAGGGACGATCTTCTTACATCTAAGGATTGATATCTTGAAAATAATGTAGATTTTATCTTTGCAAGTATAAAAAATCTTTTTTTTTTTATTTGCGAATATCTGATAAAATAATTATTTAAAAAATAAATTTTCTTTAATCTATATTATATAGAATTATTGAAACAGACGTAGGCTATAGTTTACCGACCTCCACGCTATTTTATTTATATTTCACACTGTGAGAAAACATGAAGATTCTTATTGAGTTTTTCGTGTTTGATGCGCCGTAAAAATGGAATTGTAAAACATTAATTAATATGCAACATCTATTAAAATCAACTCTCGTAGAAAATTCGCCATCAAGAACGATTATAAACTTTGACTCTTGAGAAATGTATGAAATATTTTGTCCGAATATACTTTTAAACGAGTCTCGCGATATGAATAATATACATATTTTCCATATTCACTGCCATTAACAAAAAAAAAATAATATATATATATATATATATATATATATATATATATATATATATATATATATATATATACCCATATATTCATTTTTACAACACATATATTGGATTTTTACCTCTTTTTTAATCATCCAATATTATAAATGTATGTTTTTCCTTCTGGAGATGAGAAGAAGAGATTAAATTATATATTTGCAACAGCCACATTCTTTTGAATTGATAATGCATCAGATATTACTATATTATTATGCGAAACGTTTATATTATTACAACGTTTTATTTATAAGAATTAACATATGTGTAATCGGATGAGCAATTTACATATTTTTTCCAACTCAAGGCTATTTTCAAATGTAACATATTTTTCTTAAATTATACAACATATTCTTCATATTTGCACATATAAGCATTTATGCATATGTGAGCAAATATTTTAGATTAAATCAAGACAAATCTCTCATATACATCTTGATATATGTTTCTTTTCAACGTAAATATACATAATTAGAATTTTTAATTTATTTCTGTATATATTTATTATATATTTAAAGAAAACGTATGGCCTAAATGATATTCTTTAGTTCAATCTCTTTCGTTTATAATAAAATAATTATACTTTTTATAATCCTAGAAAGTTTTTATGAAAATTTTTACTAATTTTAACGTAAATATTTGCATGCGGTGCATTTTTTATACAACGAGTACTTAAACTGACTTATTTAAAATTGTTTAATTAACTACATATATATATATATATATATATATATATATATATATATATATATATATATATATCATAAACAAAATGATTGATTGAATATTTTTCATATTATCCATATTAATGATGAATTACATTGACCAGATACATCAAATGATAAAATTTATAGTGTTTTGTGTATATATTTTGCTTTCTCATCTCATAAAAATGTCACCAAGCCGATTGCGGAACCCTTTCAAAGTCAAGCATCTGCCGATTATCAAGTTTAATCAGTTTTGTCTGATCTGCCACCAGCCGAAGTAAAACTATTTGGGAGCGATAAAAATATGCTAATTTTATTTTATATTATCACCAAACAATAAGCAAACCACTAAAATAAAATATAAATATTCATGTGTATAATTGACATAAAACATTTTAATTTCTAATTTTATATTTATTGTACAAAGAAATATAAAATATATTTTTTACCATAAACAACATACTTTTTGGAAGAGTTGTTGTATAAATATTTTATATCTTTATTTCATAGATGTATTATCATTGTAAATGATTCCTATTAATATATGTATTAGATATGAAAAAAAAATTAATCAATCATTTTTATTGCATTTTATATGATGTACTATTTTTGGGTATTATTTTTTCCTACTGTTTATTTATTTATTATTTTACCTCATTTACTATTTTTTTATTTTTGTTATTATTGTATTCTACTTTACTTCGTATTTTATTCTCAAATATGAATTTAGTGTATCTGTGTGATGTAACAAACCGTCTAATTCAAATTCCTTTATAATTTATAATAATATTAAGATTTTTTTTTAATTTAATTATATATGTATTATCCATTTTCTGAAATCAATAAAATTATATTGTGATATTTTTCCAAGTATATATATATATATATATATATATATATATATATATATATAGATCAAAAAATGTATATATACTTTAACATCTAAAATATCTGAAAAGGGAAACTATATTGCTAAATTTATATATAGATTTTAAAAGTGATTATAAATCACATTTGACTTCTGCAATGAAATTAAATTAATTACAGTGTTATTTGCAATTTAGTTTTTCATAGTAGTTTGTCAAAATCAAAGAAATAATCACTTTTTACACTTTTATCAACATCATTGTAAATTTAGTAATATATCTTTATACTTATATTTCTCTTGTTAAAGTGTGTTTATATTTTAAGCCATCTGTATATGTTATTTGTCCATTTTTTTCCTTTTATTTATTTCAAGTGATTTTATTATATGCGGCCTATCAATTAATTTTGTATAATAATATATAAAATCAACATTTATGTCGCCTCGCTTGCCATTTCTTCCATTTAATTTTTGTGGTTATATATATATATATATATATATATATATATATATATATATATATATATATATGTATATATATATGTATATATATATATATATATATATGTATATATATATATATATATGTATATATATATATATGTATATATATATATGTATATATATATATATATATATATATATATGTATATATATATATATATATGTATATATATATATATATATATATATATATATATATATATATATATATATACAGTTATGAAAAAAATATGCACTTCTTTCGACAATAAAAAATATTTTTATTATATATTATCAAACATAATATCGTTAACTTATATTTTTCTCTTTGTAAAACAATCAATTAAGACTTAAAAATTCATTATAAATTAATAAAATGTTGCATTCAAATTTCACTGATAATATATATATAATTATTAGTTTGAGTGTGTTTTTTTTTAATATTTTCTTCATAACTGCATATATATATGTTAATGTTTGCGTTAATGTTAATTAAGAAAAATCCTATTGATTAATTAGTCAACGCAAATAGTCTTTATTATTTATACTAGTTTTATTATTTTGTAATAAAATGAATGATATTAAAAATATTGAGATTTTCATCTAATTTATGTTCAATATATACATATATCTATAATTGGGATATGCGTGCAAAATTTATAATGTTTTTCATTTTTCGTATAGAAAAGAAAAAAAATGTAAATGTTTTGGCATCTGTAAAATATATTTATATATTATATGATATAAATATAGTATCAATATTTCTATATGATAATGTATTTTTAGCATAATGTATACATTTAAGTGATAGCGTCTAACGTAGTATTTGTACTAAAATTTTATTAACAATATTTTACACATTTTCCACAAAGAAAAACTGAATACATATATGTTTATATATATGTATTTCAATTTGTGGTTTATATGTGAAGTCAGTGTGGAAAGCTGATTATAAAAATTACACATTATCATTAACGATATTCTATCATGGTTCCGCAATTTTTTGAATCGATTCCTAAATTAAAATATTTCAAATACTTTTAAAATAAAAATATTAAAAAAATATATTTTTATCATCTTTCTTTATCCACTTATCGATATTGAAAGGGAGTGTAATTAATTAAATGATTATTATTTTTTCAAATTCTAGAAGTGTAAACATTTTGTATATGAATTGATCGTTTATCACAATTTGATGATTAATGTAATTTAATTTTACAACTGTTAGATACTAATTTTTGAAATATTACTTTATGAATCGATTCCAAAAAAAAATATATGTGAACCATAAAATAATGTAAATATTTTAGATTAGGTTTTAATCGAATAATGAAATATATATATATATATATATATATATATATATATATATATATATATACGTGTAAATTAATCGCAATTTTATACAATTGCATTAAAATGAATGCCACCATCTTATTCTATTTGCATATCAACAACACTCGGACTAAATATTTTCAACGTTGATATGTTTTCGTGTGTATTATTATTATTTTTTTCTTTAATATCAACGATAATTAATTTTTATAATCAGCTTTCGCGTTAAATAAATTCATGGTCCACGGAATGTTGATAAAATAAATATAATCGATGAACCGTCTTTAAAAGTCGGTTTTTACGATAATCGATATATATATATATGTGTGTGTCTCTCTGTATGAAGCAACGAAGTGTAATTTGCTCGAATGAAAATCTTAGGTGATTGTAATATTTGTATTGTATGTGACACAAGTATTTTTATTATTATTATTATTATCATTATTATTTTCAATTGCAAAATGTTGTTATTATTCATATTGTCGTCTCGTTGTAATTTGTTCTTTATACAAATATGGATTTGAGAAGTTGAGATGATATATATATATATATATATATATATATATATATATATATATATATATATATATATATATATATATATATATAATAAAAAACATATTTTTTTCATCGATGATAATAGTCATAATAATGATAATAATTATCGATCTGAATAGAAAAAAAATCAACCAGGTGCATTTATATACATAATTTTGTAAATTATATTCAGATTTGATAAGCATTAAAATTCTCACTAATTTTCTAGTGTTTCTTATGTATGTATGTATGTTTGTATGTATAAATATAAATATTTGTGTGAGTGTTTATATTATTATTTTTCTTATTATTATTATTTCATGAGATTTATTCATGAAAATACATATTAATAATAACAAATTTACAATGACAATTTTTCTTTTTATATGTGATGAATGTACTTATATTTTTTAAAGTTCCCAATATCGATAAGCAGCGATTTGGTATCGAACTTGTTATTATTATATTTTATAACCTACGCTTGAAATTACGATGTAATTTAGACTGAATAAATGTTTATTTTATATTAAGTGGAAACAGTAAAATAAAAATTTAAAAAAAGATTTTTTTCCTCGATCTGATTTGCAATATATATGTGTATGGCAAAATTGTCACACGATTATGTATTAAATATTTTTTTTACACAATACAGGCAGCTTATATAATAATAATAATAATTAATCGAATGTTTTCACTACAATAATCTACTAATTAAATAACATATTGTGATGTTTTTTTTTTAATTATTATTTTTCTTTTAGTTAGTAATTATTCCATATATGCATAAATATTTTTTCTTAATTTATTATTTGTAAGCACTAAATTTTGTGTCATTTTCAGTGCAGTTAAGTAAAAAACTATCTTGCGTACTTTTTAATAAAATGACTTATAAATAAATATATGAAAAAGAAAGACGTTTATGACTTTATATTAAAAAAAAAGACGATAATGATTTTCTAAGACAATATTTGTGTCTACAATCACCGTGTCTTATGTAGAATGAAGGCACTAATATATATATACATATATATATATATTGCCATAGAATTATTTCATATTACATTGTATGTATAAATAACTATTACTATAATTAAACGTAAGACATGAACACTACAATGAGTATATTATATATAATTTTAATTATAAACGAAGCATGATGAATGAATGATTAATAAAAAATATAACAATTTTATAACTTTTCTTTTAATTCATTCCATATTGATTAATCATATATTTCCATTTTAATCCTGTCTTATTCCTTTTTAAAATAAAAAGACGATTCTAATATTCAGAATAATTTTTTTGTACTCTAATACAAAAAAATATTCTTTAAATAATAATATTGAGTATTAAAAATATTCTTCGAATACTGAAAAATAAATTACATAAAATAGATTTTGTTTTAATATAAATTTTAAAAACATACAAATTATCATAAAACCGGTATTAATATTCTGAAATCTTCAAAGCATAATTAGGCAAATAAGAATACAGTTAATAAAGTACATACATTTAATAGAATCCAATTATATATAATTTATATAAGAACATCAAATAAACTAAACTTATGAAATTCGTTATTTCCACATCTCTGAACAATTTATAACAAAAAAAAAACACGCGCATAAAAAAGGAATGATACCAAAAATCATATGTACTGGTAATAAAAATATATAAATATTCATTAAATATAAAAGAACTATTTCAATAAATGTATATTTTAGCGCAAAAAAAAATACTCAATAGTCCTATTATAATTACTTTAATATGATATATTGGAGAATCACGAGGATCATTTTAATAATGACCATTTTAATTGGTCTTTAGCCGATTGAATAACCTGAAAATGCACATCATATAATTGTGTCAACAGAATTATAATTAAATAAAATGTTTGTATGGAAAAAAAAGAAAACAACTCATTACTTGTGCAACCGTTTGTTCGCCCAAAGGAACATCATCATTTTTCAGCGCCACACGGCTCACTACTGAAATCGGATCGGCGTCGAGAATTATACTGAAAAATTAAAAAAATCCACAATAAAATCGATTTACAATATATGTACAATCTAGGCACAATCTAAAATAGTTTTCGTACCCTCCATCGCAAATTTCATTGACGGCAAGCATTACAGCATCTATATTATCTAATACTGCTCGTTTTTCAACACCTTTTCTTAATATTTGACTCACTGATTCATAAAGACCATTTAAAACCGACATTAAAATGAGCTGAAACAAAATTAGGTACGTATTGTAATTGTTTGTAATTGAAAAAAAAAGCAAATCAAACTCTTACTTCGTTTTCATGCGAACTGCCTATGACATAAAAAAACAAATCTACGTTTGTTTTATAAACGCAAGTCAAACCATCCAACATTATAATTTCAACATTTGCTCTGAAAATTTAATTATTTTATTATATACTTAAATTACTTTCAATTATTATTTAAAATAAATAACAATATTATAACAATAACAATTAATATTCTGTAAGTTATTTATTAATTTCATTGACGGCAAATAAATAACTTACTGAATAAAATAAATCATAAAAGAATTATACTATATAAAAAAATATATAAAACGATTACAAAAATCAAACTTTTAAAAATTATAATTAAAATTATTTAACACAACTTGTACAAAAAAAAATAAAAAGTACAACAATATACCTGTGAGTTTTTGTAAATAAATTCTTTTCGAATGCTTTCTGCTCTTTGATTGTGGGAAAAACGACGGAATCGTAATATTTGGAAAATATTCTATTTCCATCGTTATCTAATATTCCCATTCCTTTTACTGTATATAAAGTGGGTTCCTTAAAATAAAACTAAATCATTCAAAATATGTAATGTAAATAATTTTTTACGATAAAGAAATTGATGGTTAATGATGAAAATTTATGATAATTCAATGAATATGAAGTCTAATATTGTTAATGGGAAAAAAAATAATATACATACGTATGGTAAGTTTTGATTTTATTACAAAATTACATAAAATTCGAGATAATTTATGAATACAAAGTGATGGTCATATAGTTATTTAATACTAAATGTATAATGTAAGAGAACAACGTTGTACTTGGTAATATAGATGCAATATAAAAACACGCAAAGGTTATAATGAACACGCAAATACCGATAAATCAATGATATGAAATACAATAGTTGAATTTTACATATTATAAACACGATTAATAAAAAATGAAACTTTTCATGTGCAAAATATATATATTAATATAAATAAAGAATAACTTACAAGTAAACTGCCCTCCATCTCGGCAATTTGACAGCTTGACGTGTCTATAATCAGTGCTGCCAACGTTCATTGTTTAATGGTTACAAAAAGTTTTAATCATAATTAAAATAAAAAATATATTAATTAAATTTTTTCCACTCATATATAAAATGCAAATTTATTTATTTTTTAATTTTCAGTATATTATTGTTTATAATAAATTTCTTAATACATTTATTTTATTATTTAAATTTATTAATTCACTGAATTTTTCAATATATAAAATTTTTATACAAGTGTATTTATTTAAAAAAAATCTCAAACGATCAATTAACATTAAAATATAAAAAAATATTTAAAACGGTCATTAAATAGAAAATAATACTTTTTCTTCATAAAAATAAATAAAAATTCAATCAATCATAATAATAATAAAACAATAAATATATTTTCAAATTATATATTTAACAAAATAAATTAATTTATAATATATTTTCATAAGTATGATACATGCTCACTATTTGACATTTTTATTTCATAAAATGAATTCATAACGATGATACATATATACAATATAAAATTGAAAAAAAAATATGAACCCAATCTATGATATGCTTTTAGTCGACTTTTAATGCTAATCAAACAATTTAGTATTGAATCAAAACCTTATTGTACAATTTGAATGATGCTTTTATTTCACGTCTATTATAAAAAAAGTTCTGAATCACTCAGATATTACAAAATACACCGTAACATAAAGGTTAAAAGATAACAAAAAAATATATCTTAACGTGTATGTACACGTAATCAACGTGAGTATAATCGTGGCAACTTTACTGTTTAATAACTTATCGTATATTTTAATATTTTTTTTCAATAACTAACAAATAAGTTCATAAAAATATTTTTTATCAAACTGAATAAATTTATAACTAATTCAACATATTTATTAAACAAAACAATTATTATTTCTTCAAATGCTATAGTTTATATATATATTGTTTGTTTTTTTTTATACAAATATAATTAAAATAAAATCACAGTCATATCAGGGTTTATTATATACGGTAGCCGAATAATTAGTATTTTGATACAATTTACAGACTCTGTAATCGACACGTTTCTAACAGATAAGTACATATTGCGAGTGCAATCCGTTTGATTTGTAATTTCACTCGTGTTAAACGTGAATAAATATAAATAAATATGTCTGGAGAAAAAATAATCGAAGCAGCTAAAGATTTTGTGGATGAAGAAACCGATAAACTGGCGGATACTTTGAGAGAATTTGGAAGCGGTTTACCGGGCGAAGATGCCAATCAACCGTTTAAAATGCCCACCAAAGAAGAACTTTTGGCAATGCTTGATTCTATGGGATTGGCAGACAATGAAAAAGATGAGCTAAGAGCTGCACTCTTGAGCGGAGATCCTATTGCACCACCAAAACAGCCTTGGACAACGCAAGCATTTATTCTAATGTTCTTCTTAGCATTTGTGGCATCTTTGATTGGTTAGTGCAGTTTTATATAATTTTATTTATTATCAATTTCAAGTATTATTCAATACAAAAAAATAATAATAAGAAAAGCCATACGTTATCTAATATTTTGGTTCAAAATAAAATTTAGCATTTCTTATCATTTTAAAATATGTTAAAATGAGATAATTTTGAAAAATACCACATAATATTTATAAATAAGCAAATATATTTATTTTACTTTATAAGATCTGTTAAAATTCAGGTTTTGGGGTGCTTTAATTATTTCAATTATGTTATAATTATATATTTGAAATTTTTCAGCACTAATTGGATACAGATTGTATAAATCGATGAAAGATAAAGAATTTAAAAAAGAAGAAAAAAGATCCAAGAAAGAGGAGAAGAGATTA
This sequence comes from Leptonema lineaticorne, assembly GCA_024500535.1. Classification (NCBI taxonomy): domain Eukaryota; kingdom Metazoa; phylum Arthropoda; class Insecta; order Trichoptera; family Hydropsychidae; genus Leptonema; species Leptonema lineaticorne. The sequence goes on from JANIJI010000007.1 coordinate 8,016,869, forward strand.
AAAAAAATAGAAGAAAGAAATGCCAAAAAACCTCAAAGCAAGAAAAATAAGTAATACTTATATTATTAAAAATTAATAAAACTTTATTTTCATATTTATATATTAAAATGTTTATATCTTTTTTCTGTATATAAATATATTATTATTTTGTTTTAAATATATTTGTCTCATTTATATTCATTAAACTAATTATATGATAATAATCTTTAACAAATACACTTTCAAATTATGGAGTACTAATTGACTATGAAATTTTAACATATTGTTACTAAAGTAACATCTTAGTGATTCTTTATTGTCCAAACAAATACTCTTTTACACTGATATCAGAAGCTGCAAATAGATTTCTATAATATAAGACAAACTAAAAAGGAAATTATAAAAACTATTCAAAACTTTCATGTAAAAAAAATAGAACTCATCAATGTAACTCATGAATGTTAATTTTTAAAATTAACATTCTCTCATTTATAAAACAAAATCATAATGAGATGTTTTCTGTCATTTTGGAATGTCAACACATAATGTTTTTAACTGTCAAAAATAAATAATATCTAAATAGAACAATATACAACCAAAAACAATTGTTAACTAAAAATGTGGTATGTAAATCTAAAAGAAATAATAGTAGATTTTAAATATAAAGAAATTGTCAATAAATAATGTGTTTTTATATTAATTGGTTGAATTGAAAAAAATACTTTTCAAATATATGTTAGACACACACACGCACGCACACACACACACACACACACATATATATATATATATATATATATATATATATAAACTTTTTAATAAGAAATAATAGTTTTAGGACTAATAAAAAAATATATTGAACTCAGATTCGCTCTTTTTATTGTGTTTGTAATATATAAAATAATATAAATAATACAACTAAAAATTTAGATTAGAACTCGAATGCAACACCAACAATGTACGCTTATAAAAAATGGACAATTACGTCATAATGACTAGTACTAGAAAAAGTTTCTCATAGTTATGTTAATTATTATTTAAAAAAATGTAAATATTATAATACATTATATTTATCAAGCATAAATTTTTCATACAATGTATAAGAATTATAAATCTGGGTAAAAATATTTAAAGATATTAAAATTTTATGTTTTCTATTTTTTTTATAATTTTTATTTGATATTTAATTTTTGCAAAATTACCCTGTTTTAAAATAATATATTTTTAGAAAACTTTATACAGTTCTAAACTTTTTTTGGTTTTATAGAAAATTTTTGATTGCATAAACTTTTTCTATGCAATACAAAAATAATATGTAACAGCAGAAACTTTAATATTGTTTAATAGTTTTTTTTTGTAGATTTTCAGTAATTAATGCTGAAAAAAATATTATTTGTTATTCTATGTTAATGTAAAAGAATCATTTTAAATTTGGTAATCTATAGTAAATTAATTTATTTATTTCTTTATATATTTTTTTTTATTTTTATTGAAATATTCTTGCTAAATAAATCTATGAAAATAAATATCATTTTGAAAAAAAAATACAACAAAAACTAGTTTATTTAAAAATAGATTGAGTAATGTTAACTATTAGGTAATTTTACAGATATGTTTAAAATGCAATTTTAATGGATATTTTTTCATAATATTTGAATTCATTGTATAATACATTATATTTAAATACTGTTTTCTATCATATATTTTTAATACATATTCAGTTTTAATATTTGTTAATTACATTGTAAACCAGTGATTCCGAATCTTTTTCAACTTGTATCATAATTAGCAAAATTCCGTTATAAACTTAACATAATCTATATATAAATATTTAATATAATAGATATATTTTTAAAATATACATGAAAAATAGCTACCTACTAATGAAATTAAAATATCATAAAAAAACTTGAAATCAAATTTATTACTTTTTAATAAAATTATTAATGTATATATGTTTGAAATATAAATTTGAAATACAAAACGATATTTTTTTTATATTATTGATTACAAATTACTTATATATATAATCGAGAATGAATTTTTGTTTTGAAAATTTTTCAGGATATACTATTTTTTTACCTTATGTTTGTAAGTCGCAATAGAGTGAATATAAATTATGTATGAAAAATTCTTACTTTTTTATAATGAATCTACTTAAAATTTTGACTTACTGTAAATTTAACAATAAATTATTAATAACATATTAGAATTTTAGGTATATATATATATATATATATATATATATATATATATATATATATATATATATATATATATATATATATATATATATTATAAATTACACATAGATAAAAAATAAACAAATTTTAAGTTACCTACAGTAATAAACGTACATACCATATAGAGAATGTACACACTTCTTATAGGTAATCCATCAAAAAAAAAAAAAAAAACGTGCTGCATGAAGAAGTATAGATGATGATGCGTTTGCAATGACCGTGGCCTCAAAATCGTAGACCACAAGAAGTCTCGTGTCAGTATAAACTGGTTGATCGAAGGTGGTCGACGTGCACTTTTCGAAAAAAAACGAAAATTAAATCCACATTTTTTTTTTGTTTCGGAACATTAAGGATAATAAAAATGTAAGTTTTACGCGTGTAAATTTGCACTTCTCTTCGTCTAATCGTTCTTCAATATTCTTCAAAAAAATTTTTTTTGAAGAATCGCCGATAACGCGGTAAAATTTGATTTCCGATACGTGTCAAAAAAAAAAGCGCAGGAAACGTTAATTTGACCTTCGAATTTCGACATTTTGCCAATACTTTGCAATTCATTATATATATATATATATATATATATATATATATATATATATATATATATATATATATTGTTTAATTAATACATAAATATTCTGTCATGATGATTCTTGTTCAATTTATTGAGTACTTTATATGAGGAATCGTATTGTATTATTATTATTATTATTTTGTTTGTTTGTTATTTGTTGTTGATTATTCTACGAAAAGCCACGTAGTTATGTTTGTTAATCGTGTTATAAGGATGATTCTAATTCTTTTTTTTTATATAATACAATATATATATATATATATATATATATATATATATACATACATACGTAGAATAACAGTTTTTTACATTTTTTTTATTCATTTGAGAGGTCGACTACCCGTTCTTTCACGTGTTCTTGACTTCAAATTTTGAAAAAAAGAGATCATATCAATTTATAAAATGTTATATTGGTTCATATTTTTCAACATTAATTAATATTTATTGTGAATTTTTCAGTTGATTTGATCTTTTTTTATTATACGAATATTAATTTATTTCATATATAGATATTCCAACTTTCTATCATTTTTTTCATATATTATTACAAAATTTTATTTATATACCTTAAGAAATTTCACTTTCAATTGATACCTGATTTTTTTTATTGTCATATTTATAATTTATTTATTTTTATTATAATTGATTGACAACATCGTAAATTTTTATTTATTTATTTACCGTTAATTATAAATATTCAATGAACTTTGTAATTATCTTATGACATTGTTATTCAAAAAAAAAAGTAAAATTTTATTCTTTTTCCTGTTTTTTACCACAAATAATTAATATTTTACTTTTCCTTTCATTTATAAATAAAATAAAATTTTAATTTCAATATTAATAATAATTATAAAAATCATTATATATATATTTTCAATTTCATATTAATAATTAAATTTTAAATATTAATAAATCGAAATGCACTACGATATATCGACCCAGTTTATATTGATGACAAAAAAATACGCATATTTATGATTTATTTATTTATTTATTTTTAATAAAGTAGGAAAAATGAAAAATTTCCATATCTTTTATATAACATACTACTTATTTGAAATTTTCTTTTTTTACAATTTTTTTATACGGTTGATTATTTATTATCTTCATAATAATGTATGTTTATGAAATGTAAATATTGGTATAACGAATCGTAAGTCACAGTTTGTGATTTTAAAATGTCAAAGTTGCCATTATTAGCACAACAAAAGTGTACCATATGTGGTATTTTAATTGCAACAAGCAAAAGAAAAGCACATAGAAAACGTATGATGAAGTGTTTGTATTACTATAGATATATTTATATACATACCATATATATATATATATATATATATATATATATATATATATATATATATATATATATATATATATATATATATAAAACACGCTTTCATATAACATATTGACCTACTAAATGACATTAATTATTCTCTATTTTCAGCCGATTATTTAATAAATAATTTTAGTAAAAATTTATGAAAATATATATATATATATATATATATATATATATATATATATATATATATATATATATATTTATCATTTGTATAGTCTTTGTTCATAGATAGTTGAATAAATTATACGGAAATAACTGGTTACATCGATCGACATTTGATCACGCATAAAAATTAACAATTATAATGATGTTACTTCTTTATTCTTAAGATGAAACATCTTTTTTTTTTTTTTGCTAAGATACGTTATATAATATTAATAAAATTGTATACATATATGAAAAAATATGCTATAATTTTCGGAAGGTCGTTCAGTTTTGAAAAATCATCTATTATATGTTAAAAATTATTTATATTTTATTTTACATTTATAATCTAGAATGATTATTATCTTTTTAAGTAAAGATTTAAATATTGTCAGATCTTAAAAGATTTGTATTTAATATTTTGTTAAATTTTATATGTTTATAATTTTTAATATTTTTATTATAATCGTGCATGAATTTAATGCATTAAGGTCTACTTATTTCAATAGATATATTGTTTATTTATTTTTTTGACAAAAAATTATAATACTGAATTATTTTGGTAAATAATATAAATACGTATATTTATATTTTTTTTTACATGTGAATATGTAATTATTGTATCACAAAAAATTTATAAAAGTAGGACAACGGTAATTATTTTTAATTTAAGCCAATGAAAATGCACGGTTAATATGAATATAAACATTTTTTTTTAATAAAAAAAGCAATAATCGCTAAAAAAACATTATTTTATATATACTTATATTTTATTTATAATAATAAAAATAAATAAATAAATTACGGTATCGGCAATTTATTTTAATATATTGACTCAATAAAAAAAATATAATCGACGATTAATATATTTTAAATCGTATAATTGATATTGAATTATATTTATTATGCAACATAAAATTATAATATTAAAAAAAACACACAATCATTTTGTTAATTAAGATCTAGCGGTTTGACTATTTGTGTGAACGCAATAAATTTTTGTAAAATTAATATAAATGTTTATAATTACACAAAATTGCGGTTTATAAATAAATAGAAAAAAAAGGCAAATTTCAAAATCAGGGAATCTTGTCTGTACATTGAACTTGTTATGTGGAAATTGCATAAACGTTGTTCACCTTCCATAGTACCGTTAATCATGGCGCCAAATATGCTAATTTTTACATAGAACATTTCACATTTCTTCTAACTACTAACATCATTCAAAAATATATATTAAATAATAAATAATAATAATATATAAATTATTATTTTTTATCTATGATAGTTATAAAAAAAAAATTCGGCAGGTTGTAATTATAGTTCAAATTGAACGGGTTGCGTTAGGATAAAATGGGGTAAAATTGAAATTGGAAATTCAAAAAAAGAAAAATCGCCTGCAATTCTTATAATGATTTTTTGAAAAAAAAAATTATTGAAGATGACCTCTGTGGCTCGCTGAAGGGACGGGGTAAACGACCAGCTGTCGAACTGGTTCTCAAATGCCTGATCACAGTACATCATGACAGCGTTTTGTATTTTTAGGCGCTTAATGGGTTCTCTTATTTGGTTGAAATAAAAAAAAATTTTTTTTTTTCAGCGAAAAAACGATGAAATATATGTATATATATATTTAATTCCATTATGTTATTAATGAACATATTCTTTAAATAAAATATTTTTTTATAATACATATATGAATTGTCCTATAGTTTCTCTCGAATAAATTATATGTAATAATAATAATAATAATAATAAAATAAAATTCACTTATTGTGCAATTATAATTAGAAAAATTCGTGATCAGAATATGACATGACATCATTTAAAATTTCTATTAATCACGTTTTTCACCGATTTGAAATGCTTTTCAATAGTATCGTGAAGGTCAATGAATCTTGTATATTTTTTTTTAACTCCTGTTTACTTCACGATGTGTTTTTGTACGTGATTTAATCCTTGGTTTTTATTCTGTTTTTGCTCTCATCGTTTGAATCTGAGATGACTAATTTCTAACTCGATTTTTATTAATTGAATTTCAGATATAAAAAATGGTCTTCAAATATGTATTAGTAACTGGAGGTGCTGGATATATAGGCAGTCATTGTATTGTAGAATTATTAGATGCCGGTTATGAAGTTATAGCATTAGATAATTTTGCCAATGCTGTAGGAGGCGTCGAAGGTTCACCGGCATTACAAAGAGTTGAAGAAATCACTGGGAAAAAAGTGACATTTTATCAGTGTGATCTTTTACACAAAGATGCACTAGAAAATATATTTGCAAATGTAATATTATGAAATATTTTAAGTCATTAAATGTCCATTAATAACATTCAACGAATTATTTCATATATTGTAGCATACTATTGATTGTGTGATACATTTCGCAGCGTTAAAAGCAGTCGGTGAATCCATGTTGCAACCGCTAATGTATTATCAAAATAATTTATTGGGAATGTTGAATTTACTCGAGGTATAAAATCTAATTGTGATATAATATTTATATATAATAATGTGTAATATAATAATTATTATTTTATTACAGATTATGAAGAAGCATAATTGTTTTCAATTGGTATTTTCAAGTTCTTGCACTGTATATGGAGAACCTGAATGGTTGCCTATTACAGAAAATCATCCGACCGGTACAATTACAAATGTTTATGGTCGTACTAAATATTTTATCGAGGAAATGTTAAAAGATTTATCTGCAGCCGATAATGTAAATTTATCGTAAAAACAATTAATTAAAACGTTTATTACAATATATTCCTATTTCATACACATTTCGTATTGTAGATATGGAATATAATTGCATTGAGATATTTTAATCCAGTTGGTGCTCATCAATCAGGTCTTATTGGAGAAGATCCAACCAAAGAATTTACTAATTTAATGCCATTTATGGCACAAGTAGCTCTAGGAAAGAAACCAGTACTAACAGTTTTTGGAGATGACTATGCAACTGAAGACGGAACTGGTATAAAATATATGCTTATTACAACAAGTAGTTCATGTTTCTTAAATTGTAATTAATAATATACATTAATTTTCAGGTGTCAGAGATTATATTCATGTAATGGATTTAGCAAGTGGGCATGTGGCTGCTTTAAAACTATTAAGCACAAAACATTTGCGTATGAAAGTAAGAAAAGTATTATTATAATAAATTTTATTACAATTGTATTTATAAAAATAACAATTCCAAAATTTTAAAGGCATATAATTTGGGAACTGGAAAAGGGGTATCAGTTCGTCAATTAGTAGACGTGTTTGAGAAGGTCACTGGAGCTCGTGTGCCATTAAAAATGGAAGGTAGACGAATTGGTGATATATGTGCGATGTGGGCGGATCCAAGTCTCGCCAAGCAAGAGTTAAATTGGTCAACTAAATATTCAATAGAGGATATGTGTAAGTAATTAAAAAAAAATTTAATGTTTAAAACAATTAATTTTTCATTTAAAAATTTAATTTAATTTATAGGTGTTGATTTTTGGCGATGGCAAACTATGAATCCAGATGGCTATCCTAAAAAAAATAAACATAATTCTTGTAATGGACACAATTCATGATTATAATTTTTCATATTTTATAAAGAATGAAACGCACTACATTTAAGAAAAAAAATATATATAGTATATAAACAATATAGTATATAAAAGTTTATACTTTAAATTAAAAATTATCAAAGTTTTAATAGCAAGCTTTAATATACAATAAAAATAATAAATGATAAATTACAATGATAGAAAATGAATGAACTGAAATTATATGTTTCTATTATGTTGTCTAGCAGATATTTAAATAAAATATGAAAAACTTATTACAAATTTAACAAAATTTTATGTAATAAAAAAATGATGAAAAAAATTAATTGTTTTAAAAGCAAAGTAATAAAATGCTTGCAAGATATAAATTATAAATCCTTATTATAAACAATATATATATATATATATATATATTTATTTATTTACCTTGAATTTGCTAGAATTATTTTTGTTTTCTTCAATATTAACATTTAAAGGAGTATAAAGATATGAGTGTTGCCATCTGAGTGGTTCTAAACCAATGCTGGTAGTTTCAGGAAGTAAATAACGAGCGAACAATTCTAAGCATTTTGGATTTTTTTTATTTAAATAAGGTGCTAATAAATCTAAAAATTTTAACCATAAAAATAATAATCTAATAATATATATATATATATATATATATATATATATATATATATGTATTATAATTATATATAATAATCACCATTTAACGGAGGTTTATGAGAATGTAAAGCACTGGGTACGCTGGCAAATATTTTATCTATGTCTGGAATAGATTGATTTGGTAGAGCATCTCTAACTCCGATAATTACCCGTTCAAAAGGTTGTTTACCGTTTGTTTTTGAAAATGGACAAACGGGTTGTCCTTGTTTTGTTATCTTTTTATTAAAAAAAAAAACTATTAATAATAAGCGCGACAAATTTATTTGTGTTAAAAAAAATAACGAAAACATTATTATAGCAATAATTTACTTTAATCCAATACCATGTTGCTACAAAAGTAACACCCCATTTCGGAAACATAGCATTTCTAATTGATAGTTCATGCAGAGAACTATTAGTACACCAAACAGCTATAATTGTTCCTGAATTAGTCAATTCGCTAATTGGAAGGTTCACAATATCATCATTATAGAGCATTTTGTAGCTAAAATTTGAATTAGTGTCACATATTATATATAAATATATTTTAATAATATATTTATTAAAATAAAACCTGCTATCGGGGTCTTTGGCTTTTTTTCGCCTAATATATTTGTTCCACCAAGGTGGATCCAAAATGATCAAATCAAATTTGTCTGAAACTTTTGATATTTTTTCTTTTATATCCCCACACATAAAACTATAAAATATTTGAATAATCTTAGAAAAAAGAATTTTAAATTATTTGTTAGTTATCTTTAGTTACCAGCAATTTTCTGGAAAAATTACATCGCATGAATTAATATTATGTATTATTATATCGCGAGAGTTGTTTCCTCCAAGAGAACAATTCACGTTTCTTAAAGGATTTGTAATTTTTGAACATTCTTCGGCAACATTTAGAGTATCTTCGTCGTTTTGGTCAAAGTTTTGCGATAATATATTTTGATCGAGTTTGATATCGACACTTTTTATTAAATTATCCAATTTTTGCTTTAATTTCAAAGCCTAAAACGATAAATATAAGATAACAGAACTGAAGAAAAAAAAATAGATAAATTTATACATAGCCATAATTACAAGAGGATCCAGTTTTTCACACGTCTTCTTTTGTACTTTATACGGGTGATTTATATTGAATAAAGACGGGCGTAGACGAAATTTTCCTTTATAAATTTTAGAAATATAGCGTTCGTGAGATATAACCCATCCTTCCGCGCAACTTCGTTGATAAAAAAATGCGAATCGATTTTAAATTTTATTTAAAACAATTTAGTTTAAAAAATAATAAAGAAAATTTAGATTATATTAAAAATACCTGGCAGTAACGCTCATTGCGATTTAAAAATAATATAAATAACCGACAATAAATATAACTTATTTCGACAAATTCATTTGACACTTGAAGCTGTCAAACAAGAATTTCGCTATAGACTTCCGTTAAAGCGAACAGTCCGTTAAAACGCATTGAATATATTGAATGCCATAGTCCGTTAGAATCAACATCTTTATTTTATAATAGAAAACAATACAATAAATATAAGTTATATAATACTTATATTATTAATGCATGAAAACAAATGATATTGAAACTGAATAAAATAATTTTATCATATAAATTGACACGTAATTAATATTGAAAAATTACTTGAAAATCATTTAATTCTTTTATATTATAAAGGTCAAAATGAGGTATGGTGGCAAAATTTAAATCAACAAAAATCAACGGTGAACTTTTAAAATGTTTGCCTCAAATGTAAAAATACTCTTAAATTTTTTTACATATGTGTTTTTGACACTGCACTCATACACTTAACCCAAGCATTATAAAATGCTGGAGCATCATCAGACATGAACGCCTTAGTATTTATAATTCCTACTCTAGATTTTATTACATCGAAAAATAATTCGAAAAGGACTTCATCTAACATATTTGAAAAACAAAAAGCCATCGGATATCCTGATCCAAAGTCATCAATGGTTTAATAATTTGTAGAAAAGTATAATTGTTCCTGTATTCCATAGAATTCGATAATTTTTTTTGTCACTAAATTGGTTCAATTATTGAGCTTGAAAGCTTGTTATTAAAATGTCTTCTTCATTTAGGAAAAACGTTACTTAATTATGATTATTATTGAGACAAGAAAGTTCATTTTGTTATAATAAAAAAAAATCTTTATCTTTAGCTTCGTTATACAGTGGTACCTCGATATACGATTTTAATTCGTTCCGTCACCTTGCTCGTAGGTCAAATTATTCGTATCTCAAAGCAATTTTTCCCGTTGAAATTAATTAAAATGTATTTACAAGAAGAAATAATTATTTATAAATAACAAATACATATTCTATAAAAACATAATAAAAGAAAAAAATGAAATGCTTACGGAAACGTTTAATTTTCGTCAATGGTTTTTGCTTTCTTCGTCACGTTTTGCTCATTTTCATCTTCAGATCATTTAAAAAGGCTGTCCAAGGAGGTTTGTTTCTTTCTCCCTTTCAGGATATTGAAGAAATAATTTAGGCTAGTTTCGTTGAACAACTCTGATACACAAGCAGTTACAATTTTTTCTCACACATTCCCAAGATTTCCTTTATATCTCTTGTAGAAATAACCTTGTCCATCACTGGCTCCTCTTCAAAATTAATTTTTCGTTGAACCACCATATGCTGATACGGATGTAGATCGTGTAACTCCTCGATTGTCAGCTCCTTAGGTTTTTCCTCGACGAGTTTGTTCAAATCTCTAAATAATTTTACTAAATTAAAAATTATTTATTTTTATTATAACAAAATGATCGGATGTTCCAAAATACATATCAAATATTTCAATGCAATTCATATTTTTGTATTTCTTCATTAATGGCTACTCGTAAACGATTATCTAAATTTTAAATTAATAATATTTCAAAATTTCTATGATATAAAACCAATAACCCTTCTATCGATATTTAAATATTGTTCACTTTGAATGAATGAATTTTTAACCGATATGTATGAGATTGATATTTTTTTATTCTCGCTTATATATTTAAAAACTTGAATATTATTTTCATATTATTTTTCTTTATCGATATACGAATTGATTTTTATTGTTACATATTATCGAAATCGTCGACAGGATGTGATGACTCATATTTTTTTATGTTTACAAGTATACGTATAATTATATTCGATAATCTGTATATTTCATTATTTAGCGATTCTCAATAAACTTGATTAATATATAATTATATATCGTATTGAAAGAATACTACTAAAAATAGAGATAAAAGAAGTTTGATATTCGTAGTTGTTATTTTTCAAATATATACGAATACAAATAAATGGCTAAATTTCAATGTAAAAAAAATGAAACAAATTCCTGGATGACTATTTTTTTTAGTTTAAAATTAATTATTTACATTAAAATCGTCTATTTATTTAAAATGATTAACTGGATATTTTGTATAAATTGAATAAAAATTGTCTTTATAATTTATTATCTTTTCATATATTTTCTGTAAGAAAACTTCATAAAGAAATATACGAAGTATAATAATTTCTGATTGACAAGAAGCTAATCCTTTATTTTTAATATCATACAACAGATCACTTTTGATGTGCATCCTGTTCTACAGAGGAAAACTGTTTTATTAATCAAAATATCAAGTTATAAGTATCAAGTATGACAATCTATTAAGAAATTCTAACTGGAATTAGTAATATTCTTTGCTATCACATATAATAAAGTATATTAAATGAATACACTTTTATATTTCTTTTTTTTTCACCATAGGTATAATAATTAAGATGGCAATATATTATTTTTTTTCAGAAAAGCTTCAGGAAGATGTTTTATTCCAACGAATTTTAGATGACATCTGTGATTCTCCGTTAAGTGATTTTGAATAGAGATCACTTCCTATAGAAAGACAAGATTTATATAATATAGTTATAGATCACGGTATCAACTATTCGATGAAGCGCCATAAAAATGTATTGAATTCTATAGAACACATGTAACAAAGATGTGTGATATACAACTCTACAAATTATTAACTATTGATGACTTTGGATCAGGATAACCGGTGGCTTTTTGTTTTTGAAATAGGTCCGATGAAGTCCTTTTCAAATTATTTGTCGATGTGATAAAATCTAGAATAAGAATTATAAATACTAAGGTGTTCGTGTCCGATGATGCTCCAGCATTTTATAATGCTTGGGTTAAGTGTATAAGAGCAATGTCAAATAAACTTTTATGTATATGGCATGTTGATATAGAAATTGGCTACAAAATTCATAATTTAGATAAAGGAAAACATTTAAATTTAAAAGCATTTTTACAATTGAGGCAAACATTTTGTTCATTGTAGAAATTAATTATTATGATTGAAATTTTACCACCGTACCTCATTTTGACCTTTATAATATAAAAGAATCAAAATATCTTTTTTACTTTTTGTTTTTCTAACGATTTTCATATAAATTTTAAATATTTATAATTATTATGAGTCAACTTATATATGATATTAAAAATTATTTCATTTGTTTTATTAATAATAAGTATTATAACTATTATATTATGTTCTATTGTAAAATAAATTAAGATATTGTAAGCTGTTTCATAATTTAAACATTTTTTACATTTCATATTATTTTAATTGAATACTTGTTATGCATGTGAAAATATAATGAAAACATTTTTCATTACATTTTCCATTTTTAAATTTTAATGTTGTAAGTCAGAATATAAAAAAATTGAAAACTTTTTAAATTTACATTGTCAAAATTAAATAAATTTTTATTACATACATTTAAAAATATGTTTTTTGATATACATTAAACAATTTTAAATACAATGTTTTATTTACTTATTTTTTATTTCTTGATATTAATTTTTTCTTATATAATTAATATAATTGTAATTAGTGATAATTATTAAAAATAGTCGTTTGATAATATTTGTACTATTATAATTTATTAATAATATTAATCATTAAGTTATAGAAATTTATTTAGAAATAAATTAAATTTTTATTGAAACTGCAATACAGATATATTAAATCAATATCTATATTATTTTTAATATTGGCAACACTGTCGTGAAACGTCAGTCGTAGATCACGCTGCGTTTTATTTTGTGGTGTAGGAGGTTACTATTTTTTTTCTTGTTAGTATATTTAAGATATCCTTTACTATTTCTTATTCATTTTACTTTTAAATATAATTTTAAATAATTCTCTACTACTACTCTATTTGCTCAAAATGATTTTAAATGATTATAGAAAACTAAACGAATTTCGACATCATAAGTATCAAATTTAAACTATGCTATTAAAGTAAAGAAAGTTGTCAAACAGTAGGAATTAAATATCGTGTGTTTGAATGTGACTGAAAATTTAAAATACATTGTTGATATTCATTATTGAAAACTGAACTTTGGGATACATATTATAATATTACTGTAGGTAGTTTACTTTAGAAATTAAAAAAAGCAATTATTTACTCTTCAAAAACATATTTCTTGAATTCAGAGTATTCGAAAATTTGTAAATCGAATTATTTTTTTCATTAATTGTTATTTATATATATAGCAACGAATACGTATTGCTAAAGCAAAATTTGAAGTTCATTTTTATATCAACAATTAATAAACCTGAGTGAATTTGGTCAGGAACGATTTTCAGGCGGTTTTTGTTGGTGTTTTGTAAGTTTTATCAAAAATTTAAATTGAGACCGTTATTTTTTTGTTTTACAAATATTGGTATTTTGAAATTTAAATTAATTTTATGGGAGTTTTAGATATCTATAGTTTTTTTTAATTTTGAACGTAATACTTGTATGAAAAAATATAATTTTATAGGAATCATGTCAAGCAGAGAAGGTGGCAAAAAGAAACCTCTTAAAGCTCCAAAAAAAAACTCAAAGGAAATGGATGATGAAGATGTAGCCCACAAACAAAAACTTAAGGAGGAACAGAAAGCTCTACAGGTATATTATTATAGATAAAGATAGAATAGTTGTATTGTAAATTATACATATTATTTTTTTAGGATGCAAAAGCCAAAGCATCACAAAAAGGACCATTGGTGACTGGTGGTATTAAGAAATCTGGAAAGAAATGATAATTTTTATTCTCTATATTTTATAACTATAAAAGTTGTTGCATTTAATTTTTATATATATCACAGCAAAATATCTCAATAAAAAAATAAATAAATAAAAATTGTCAAACGCGTAAAAATGAGACTGATGTTATACATTTTGCTATTCATTAATTAATATGAATCAATAAACAACTCAACTTCTGTATTACGCCATTGCGTTTTTATTTTCTTATTGTAATGATGTAACTTAATGTAAAGATAAATGGGAAAGTATATAATATCTCTGCTGTATCCGGAATATCTGTTGCACAAGATATTTCATATATTTTGAAACATGTAATTGGGATGAATAGATATTTACTTTGATGTACCTGCGATATTTATAATCAAAGTTGTCTAGAAATTTAATTGTAAACTCAAAATATAATTTTTGATTTTGTCCGCAAGGAAATAATAACGATATTCGTCATGAAAAGTTTCTGATCCCAAAAAATACTTTCAAAAAACTTATATCCATATAATAAATCTCTTGTTTTATTAAAAAAAACGAACCACTATGTTCGATAATTGGGGAAATTTAATAACACTAAAAAAAACAATAAATACATGCTTCTGGAGCTTTCGTTTAATTTTAGCTAAGTAAAATACAATTTGAGATAAAAAATATAAACAATAAAAAAATATTCAATATATTCTAAGCAGTTTTAGTTAACTTTTTCTGCTTTTTCTTATCTTTCTTCATTTTCTTACTGATTTCCAACGCTTTCTTATCAGTCAAAGCTACAGTTTTGATTGGTGAAGACTTATTTTTCTTCTGTAATAGTAAAATTAAAAGACAATAATAGAAAATTTCAAAGTATATTTGATAAATTAAAATAGTATACTAACGCCTGTATTCTTCCTTTTAACTTTATTAGCTTGCAACACGTTAATTTTGCAATCTCCAATCATAGTATTGTGTAGTTTTAGAGCGTTCTAGGAAAAGAATTAGTATTTAATTTGGTGTAACTATATTATTAATATTTTCATTAAGTAAAAATAGCAATTTGTGCTCAAGATGATAAATTATATTACAAAATATATGGAAATACCTCTTTAGATTCTTCGGTGTCAAACTGGATGAACGCAAATGGCTTCTTCTTTTTCCCTTTCGGTTTAGGCATTGTAATTCGTTGTATTTCACCTACATCTTTGAAATGTTCTCGCAACTATAAAATATATACATTTATGTAATAAAAATAAAATAAATTATAAATAAATATAAAAGCTATCATTACCATATCCGATGTAATGTCTGACTTCAGATGGCCAACAAATACAATGAATTCATTTCTGGGACAATTGGTCACATCGCTATCAGTAGACTTAGCACCATCTCCACTTTTAGATATTTTAGAAGCAGATTTATCACCTTTGCTATTATCATTCTTACTAGCTATATTGGAAGTACCATTTACGCCCTTTTTATTTTTCGTATTTGAAAAATCTCCATTTTCTATTCGTTTTAAAAACATTTCTAAAAGCAGAATTTTTTTCTGATATTTGTTGCTACACGGTTCAGGTTTCGCTTTAAGTTTAGCTAACTTCTTTCTGACAACGTCGGGATTAGTCAACGATGTAAGCGACTTGCCTTTTAAAATGATCTCTTTTTTTATTTCCGCTTTGGCACGATTTTTATCCCGTTTCGTTAATTTTGTTATTTTATTCTTTTCAAGAGCAACTTCCGGTTCTTTTTCTTTTACGGCTTCAACTGCAGGAGTTGGCTTGGGTTTATTTTTCTTTTTACCCATATTCTCTTGAGACTTTACCGTAGTAATTTTCTCAGACTGCGAATCAGATTTCAACTGAAGTTTTGGAGTGTTTCCGTTCAAAAGTTTTTTGGCAATTGCAGTATTTTCCGATTTGCCATTTTGTTTATTAGTCGGGTTGGGGGCTCCTTTTGACTTTTTATTTTTCTTGCTAATTTGATTTTTTGCATTTTGATTAGCATTAGGTTTTTGTTGAGGTTTATTTTGAGTTTTTCCTTGCGGTTTGGGAGACTCTTTTTTAAGAATCGCTTTTGAAGCCGGCGTAACTCCTTGTTTGGGTGCGTCTTTTTTGTTTTTTGCCTTAGAATTCTTCCCCATTTTCAAAACGTATTTGCGTACTACCAGTTATAAATCAAGAGAAACCGAACCACCACACCGAGTACTAAAAACCACGTGCAGTTTGACAATATACGACAAACGCCGCGCAATGGTAATAACAGTTCTAAACATGACCATATCATTTTTAAAATATATTTAATTTCCCCCAAGAGACAAATAATATATTTATGAATTTTATAAAATTTGTTTTCTTACCAACTAATAACCATGTCACATTCATAAAATTTATTACTATTCTAGTAAATAACTTTTAATAGCTTTTCATCGATATATATATATATATATATATATATATATATATATATATATATATATATATATATATATATATATATATATATATAATCACTATATTAAACGACAAATTCTTTTAGCTTAGGTAATCGATTGTTATCCTTTGGAAAGGATAATTTTTCTTCATTAATTGTGTCCTCCTTTTTGAAAAAAAATTTTTTTTTAATATTATACGTCTTTTTTTAAAAGTTATTAAATCGATGAAAAGCTTTTTTTTGAAATGATTTCTTTTTACCACAAAAATATTCATCACATTATATTAATAGTCTAACAAATATTTAAAAAAATTTCAACAGATAGAATTATGTAATTTATTTATTGTTATAAAAATCTACATTTGTCTGTTTATTACAAACTTTCTAAATGCTTTGATAATTTCCATCTACAATAATAGTTAATAAACGCCTGGATTTTGATGATTTTTAAAAATTTGTTTCGCACCTTTTGAAATTTTTAATATGTACTGTTATATACTCATATAACAGTACATATTAAAGAATTACAATAAACTTATTGGATATAAAAATCGTATCATTGCGTATTCAGACAATATTTTTGGTAGCTTCCATTAATTATTTTCGCATTTCATCGCAGAATGTAAATCAAATGGATTGTTTATAAAAATAATAATAATCATGTAAATGTTTTTACAAATTTATTTTACAGATTAAAACAAGATTTGTTTTAATTTTTTTTCATTGCTGCAAGTTTTTCTTCAGCTAACCTCTTCTTTTTTCTTCGAAAACTTCGTTTTTTGTGTTCAGGTATACTTCCCGCCAGAAGACCAGCTTTTCTCATTGCATTAAATTTAGCATTTTTTTTCTGAAATATATTTTTTTATAAGACAATAGAATCACTATTAACATAATAACTAAATAACAATTAATATATTTTATACTTTGATTTCTTTTTTATCCAAATTTTTTCCATCAGGATTTGTATATAATACGTTAATTCTTTTATTATTTAACATCGTATGGTTCATTGATAAAGTTTTTTCAAAACTAATATTATCTTCTAATTCAATAAAGCCAAAACCACTTTTCCGATTTTCTTTAACATCAGGTATCCGAATAGATTTAATTTTACCAACTTTGTGAAAATGTTGTCTTAACTAAAAATACAAATATTACATTTAGTATTAAAATAAAAAGATGCAATAATAATTTATTATATTTTTATATACAAACATCTTCTTCTGTAGTATTCTTAGGTAAATTTCCAACAAACACTACAAAACGTTTAATGCCTTTCATCGATTCTGTTTTAATATTTGATTTCGTATTTGTTTCACATATTTCCGATTCACTTTCAACTTCTGTATCTTCACTAGATTCATTTTGAATAACATTATCGCCACTGGGCGTGTCTGATTGTAAGCTTTTTTCTGTATTTTGAATTTGAATATATCGTTTTTTAAGATATTCGAGCTGTCTTATTTTCTTTTTAATTTTTTTTGTCGTTTCCATATTTTCTAAATTTGTTAATTGACTTTCAATGCTTTCAATATCTATTTTTTTATTAGGATTCTTTTTTAACATCAGATTAAACGGCTTTGATTTCAGTTTACTACCATCATTAATATCACTTTTGGAATTACTTTCTGATGAAAACGAAGTTTGTTTTTTTACTAAAGACTTCTTTTTAATAACACTCTTAGACTTTTTATTAACTCCCATTTTTTGATATTCTGTAAATTACAAATGGAAATAAAAAAAGATGTATATTAATATTTAAATAAAATTATTATATTGATGTGAAAAGTTACTAACATTTATACGATGAAAGGAAGGACACAAAGAAGGAAGATCGTTAAAACTCTGACAACTTAAAAAAAATCATCCGTCTGGAAGTTGGCTCTCAAAAAGTCCTCGATTGCAAGGTTGGCTATAAAAAAGCTTTCAATTAATTTAAAAAGTTGCAGAATCTACCTAATACAAATAATAATTGCAAAAAGGATATATTTTAAAAAGAAGGACAAAAAGAAAACAAGACTTAAAAAAAGAAGGAGGTTGATTACTTTACCAGCAAGAGTTTAAGAGTAATTGTGACATATCGATTAATAATTAATAAACTTGATAATAAATAAGAATAAATGGAAATATATTATTTTAACTTGCGAAATTAATTTGCTATAAGTACATATTAGTTCATGAAGAGTCAATTTGCTTATAAAATATTAGTTAATAAGAGAAGTGTAAAATTGATCGTATTTAATAATGATAATGACAAAAACGAAAGAAAAAAAGCAGATGATGTAAATTAATAAAACAAAAATATATAAATTATAGACATATACCTAATAAGAATGCTGTAACTTAACCTAATCAAACACTTAACACTCGTGTGTGTTTTTGACAGTAAATATAACAATACAATTAACAAGCATTAATATACTGTAATGAAAAAATAATTTAAATTTTTTTATAAGTAATTATAAAAAGAAATAAATTATGTATATCGATTTATAAAATGTAAAAGAAAATTATAGAGTTATTTACATATTTTCTATCATTATATTTAAATGAAAAAAAATAATTAAAAATTATGATAAATAATTAATTGATTGAAACTATGATTTTTCATGAAAATAAAATAATCGTAATGTATTGATTTTTTATTATTGTAATAATTTATAAATATACAAATGATCAATTTTATTATAGTTAAATATTTATTTATAATATGTATTGTATAAAATTTGCGAACATTTCTGCCGATAAGTTTGTGAACGTTCGATTGAAGAATTCGCGAACGCGCCTTTATAACAATCGTTCGCGGATCGCGATTCCGTTCAGTATGAGATCGGACGTTGTGATGTTCGTTTGTCGGCGCCGTTTGCGCGATATCGTTTGTTTATCAAATTGATTACTAAAATAATCTGTCAACAGCTGATTTTGATTCGCGCCAAAAATTATCAGTCAGACTCAGGTGAGTCCATTTTAAAATATATAATTTTAATATATATTAATTATAACAGTAGCCCTGTTCGCCATATATAATTTTGTTTTTAAATTTATGACAGAAAAAACTAATATATCGTCATATTTTTATTATTATTATTTTCTAATCAGAATTCAGTATTATTTTTTTCATAGAAACATCTGTATATATGTAAATATGTTATATATATTGAAATTATTTATAACGTTGTGTTGATAATAATACGTTATCTTCATAACACAGTCACACGTTGTATTAATATCATTCGACTTTTTTTTGTTTATTTATGTACGAAATATTTTGGTTATTTTTAAACGTAGACGACATTTTAAATTTTTATGTCGCTCAAAAAATATATTTTTATAGTCAAAAATTTTTGATTATTTTAATTAATTATATCGAATATATCTCTGTTTTGTTTTTATTTTGCGCTAATCGTTTATATTTCTTTATGTTTGGATAATTGATTTTTCGGAACGAAATGAAAGTTATTTATTAATAAATTGAATTTTTTCGTTTGTCAATATTTTATTGAAAATATTTTCAGATTTTCAGTATTTTTTTTTCAATTTATTTAATAAATGAGGTTTAAATAAATATTTGAAGTTGCAATAATTTAAAAATATTTTCGATTTTATTAGAGAATCCTTGAAACATTAAAAAAAAATAGTTCATTTAAAATTTTTATGAATTTTTTAAATATTATTACGTAAAAAAATAATTTTTACGTAAAATATTTCATTGGTTTTAGATTTAAATTTAATATATTATTTTTTTTGTTCCATATATGAATATGAATATAATATTATAAATATTTTAATATAAGATATTCAAAATTTGTTCCTATTACTGGAAAAATAAATTTTATTTATTTAAAATTTGTATTATTCTAGCAATATAATATCTATTTATCTTTATACATATTATATATATATATATATATATATATATATTTTTTTTTTTTGATTTTTTTGTACTTATATATGAAATAAAAATAAAACTATATAAAATGAAAAGGTTAACGATCGAAAAAAAATCGGATTGTACGAAACGTCTAAAACTTTATATTGAGAAAGTTTCGATTTTTTTATTATGTTATTGTACATGTATATTTATTAATAAACAATTTATTTCTTTAAAATAATCCAAAATCACTTATGAAAACTGTTATATACACTTGAATAGATTTTATCATGTGAAATTCAGAATGTTTTAGTGTTTATTAATATTATATAACACATTTCACGCCTTAAACATTTTGATATAAAAAGCGGATTAAATCTGTTGGAGACCGCTTTTGTTGCAAAATTTCCCTTGTTTAACTAAAATTATGTTTATATATGGATTCACTATATCGATATTATTTATTTAACATTTTATAATGTTAAATAAATAATATCTATTGATAATGTTTTTATTCAATAAATACGTTATTTTATTATATATCTTATTTTTAAAATTTTAATTTTTTTTGTAATTTTAATATTTAAAAATCAAATTTCATACTTTTATGTGATTGTTATATTTCGTTTTTAATGATAAATTATTAATTATTATTTCAATCGTTTTATATTTTTATACGGGCCTTGGTTAATATATTCCGATAAACCCTATAGTTTAAGGTGATAACAAATTTGTTAATGATAACAATACTTTCATAAATACGTAGATTTGTTCTGAAAAGATACCGACGTGATTTTTTGCTGCCTTATATATATTTTTTTTTCTCTTAGTCGAATTGTTCACGTTTTGTAATTAAGGTTCGCTATTTAAATGGCATTTTATTGATATAAATTATCCATTTTGTATATTAACTATTTATATATATATATATATTTAAGTAAATTTGACTATTTAATTTTTGAAACGGTCGAATTCGTAAATACATCGAAGATTGCGACGGTAACAATAATGGAAAAATATTAAATTGCATTCGATATTGTTCTATAATGAGTCCAGTCTAATTTTATATTAATATTTTTTTTTTATATTATATATAGATAAAATCTATACAATTGATGATTTTTATATTAAAAAAAAAAAAGATTTACACGAGTAAGTACATTTTTTATTAGAAAAAAACTATTAATATTTACAGCGGAAGTGGAATTCGAAGATTTTTGAGTATTTTTTTTTTGTAATTTTCTATAATATTAAATTATTTAGTCATATCTATGTAAATAGTTATTTGCAACCTTTGTCAATTATTCATCAGTTTGTAAGCATAATGTAGAAATATATCGCAATATATTTTTTTTTTCAGTTATGTTTCAGAATAACAAATTTGTGATCATTTTATTCTTATAGAGAGCCTTCATTATTAGAATACAAAATAATTTCGCCGTTTTATTATTCGTCGAATTCTTCATGAAAGAGCGTTACTCGCGCACAGACAAATCGACAAATGCATATGTGACCCGTATTCGTGGGTTAATTTAAATTTTTAATCGTTGTCCCATATTCTGGACGCGATTCGAGGTCAATTCTAAAAACGCAAAAAGGTGTTTTTCGACTGCTAATGATGACCGGAGATGCTCTCTTTTTTGACCTTAGAACTCTTTATATTTATATTCTCATACATTTTCTATTTTTAGATATACAAAAGTAACGTCCTTTTAATATTTCAGCAAAAGATCGCTTAAAATAACCTACGTCGTGATATTTTTGGTTTTTTTTTTTTAATCAATAAATCCATTACATCAACATTTTTACTATATGTATAGTTTAATTTCAACTGCTTTCAAGTTATTACTATAGTAATATGTTTTAGAATTTTTTTTTAATAAATTGACATACAATAATCTATCAATAAAAAAAATTAAGAATTGATTTTAACGTTGACGATTCAATTCAATTTAATTATTTACATATAATAAAATATATATATTTTTTAGTCACACACACTTTTCGAATTTGCATTAATCGGGGAACAGTTAGTTGTGCACGTTTTTTTTTTACGCATTTTGAATAATATATTAAGTTATTTTTTTCTCTTCATTACTCATTTGTAAAGAGTTGATTTTTGATATTTTTAATGTCTTTCCTGTTTTTGGTAACGCCGGATGTCCACGTATTGTATTATTCATGTGTATATTATATTTATTATTAATATTATATTATTTATAGAAGTGTCGATTTCAAAACATTTTTTTTTTGTTTCGGTATATTTTCAGAAATTATAGATTAAACTGAATGTTCATATTATATTTAAATCATATTTTATAATACAATTTGAAAAAAAAATATTGTATAATTATTTAAATATTTAAACGTACACATTTTTATAATGGTAATTATATATTTAGCTATACGAAAAATTTATTTTGATTACTTTCTCATTTTAATTTCATAAACAAAACAAAAAAAAAACTCATAGTTTTCTTCCAGTATTATCATTTTCAACCTTTTTAACATAGTCATTTAATTATCAGTTATTAAAATTTAATTGAAATAATTATTGTGCGTACTTTTTTTTTAATAAAATTTTTCTTCAAAAATCTAGGACAAAGTAGGGAAAGTAGATTATTATAAAGAAAGTTGTGATATTAAAAAAAATATTTTCAACGAAAAATACTAATAATATCTAATAAATAATAAATTGAATTGATATTGTGTTTATATATATATATATATATATATATATATATATATATATATATATATATATATATTATTTTTTAAATTATAAAATAAAATATTTTATGACTTTATATGATTTTTTATGATTATACATAAAAATCGATATTAGGGAAAACAGCTCAAAGTTTAATTATATTTTACGTATTTTTTTTTGCGGATTATTTATCATATTTTTACTATTATATTTTTTTAATAATTTACACATACAAAAAAATATCGTGACGCAATATAAAATAATGTTACTTTTCAATTTTCATATTTGAATTTCTTTTAATTCACTATTTTTACATTATTTTTTTTTTATATAATTTCTTCATTTTCTTACATTGAATAAATTTAAAATAAAAATTTAATAGTAGGTAATAGAAATCCCAGTATCGATTTTATTTATCGATTACTTTATGTGTAATATTTAAGTATTTATATACATAAATAAACATTCAAGCTTAAACAATTTTATAAGTAATTCAGATTTTTAAAAAGTTAACCCGCAAAAATATTCATTCTTTAATATATAATTATATATATATATATATATATATATATATATATGTATATGTATATATATATATATATATATATATATATATATATATATATATATATATATTATTACGCATTCTAATAAAATCGTAAAAAATCCCATTTTAAAAAAAATATTAAATTAAATCATTATCAAACATTTCCAGTTAAAAATATGTAACATATTTTTTTTTATTAATAATTATATTTATTTTGTATATATATATATATATATATATATATATATATATATATATATATAATAACATCCTATTTAGATATTACGAGTCAAAATAAATGAATTATTACTAATTCTATATATATATATATATATATATATATATATATATATATATATATATATATATATATATATATAAAATTATCCTTGTTTAAACCACAATTATAAGACCGCAGGCGAATCTTTGTTCCGTTATTTTAGCGTATTTATTTATTTATTTTCGCGTAATTTATTATATCATCATTATTATCGCTAATATCTTACGATGTCCGAATTAGAAATTACAACAACAAAAAAAAAACATACGGAGCACTTTAACGAATTTTTATTTTTTTACGACGAAAACTTTACGCGGTCTCCGAGGAAAAATAAAGAGCGACTTTTTTAATTACGCCGTTAAACGATTCTGCGAAAATTCCTCATTAAAATTATAATTTTTATTTATTTATTTATTTTTTGATAGTGAAAATTTCACGTTTCGAATTTGCGATGTTGCAATTATTATTTCACTGTTTCGTTTGAATTTTATAAAACGTCGAAAGCTATTATTTCGATGAGTTTGCGCAGAAAATATGCGCGAATGAAACGTTTTTAAAGGATATATTTTTTTTTCATTATATTATATTTCGTTAGAAAAATCAAAGAAATTTTTTCAACATATATATATATATATATATATATATATATATATATATATATATATATATATATGTAAATGATTTCTTTCATCCGATACATTATTATATATATATTTTTTGAATTTTATGATACTTATTTATTGTGTGAAATGTTCGAATTTTTTATTACATACTCATATATGTATATAAATTCATTAGTGTAATGAGTTTAAAACATACCGGAAACGCACATTTTTGATATATATAATTTTTAATTACTGCTTTTATTATACATTTTATATTATCAAGCGATAAAAATTGTTTTACTACATTTCATTATAATTGTAATAATAGTGAATGAATTTAGCGATACGTATTGAAAGTTAAACTTTATACCGAAAGCTCTCTAAACATTCTTAGATTTTACTCATTTTTTTTTGTATATATATTAATTCTATTATATAAAAAAATATACGCTCTCGACTCCTATGTGTGTGTGTATATGTGTGTGTGTGTGTGTGTGTGTGTGTGTGTGCGCGTGCGTCAAGTCTGTCCGACGATGATCAGTAAACACTTTAGGAGTTCTTTTGTGTCGTTCTTCGTGCGCGTCCACGTCGACGGATATGGGTTGTTTTTCACTTATGGACACAATATGTGAATATTAAATATGCATTGAAACATGTATCGTATTTATTGATCACAAAGGCGACAGTATCGTCTGAAATTTGTGCTGCGTGCCCGTAAAGCTGCGTCCAGACGCGACGTCTTCATTGTCGAACGCGATTTTATTGACAGACAATGATAATTTAGTATATATAAAACGAGCGTATTATTTATTATTAATACGATTAGTTCGTATATTATATATATATATATATATATATATATATATATATATATACCGTAAATTATATTTTACAGTAATCAAAATCTATCTATAGTTAATTTAATAAACAATTAACATTGTAATATTCATTTATAAAATTAAACTATTCTTCAATTTAGACATTGCAGAATAATGATTTGCGATTTAGTAAAAAAAAAATAAAGAAAAAGAAGTCTAGAATTACATTTTGTATAATGTGGACCACGCAGGATGCTTTCGTTGCCTCATATATTTTAACGTGCACGTACCTTTCTACTAATTTATATTCCGCTTAAGGATTACGATTCCTACGGGATAGGAATTAATTACGTTGATATATATTATTAGCGTGGCAGTTAGTTTAACTATTGCCGTGTCACACCGCAACTCCTACACAATGTATTTTAATTAACGTCTATTTGATAAATTAATCGCGCCCGGTTCTTATTCGATCCGTAATTTTGAATTTTCGCTCCGCATTTCGCTCCGTTTGACTCTATAACGATTCAATTTTAATTTTTTATACGAAAAAAATATTTGTACTTTTTATATAATGTGAGCTTTTTTTTTAAAATACTTCTTTTTTATTTGAACTAATATTCATACAATTTTATTAATAAAAATTTAATAAATTTCATGATATATTCATTACGAAGTTTACATTTGAAGAATTTTAAGATTGGTCACTTGATATTTCTAATGTGGAACACTTTCTTTTTTTTTATCTAATTATTTCCGTTCTTCACTTTTAATACTGATAAAGAATTATTTTTACGATTATTATTATTTTTATGATAAATTTAACATTTTTTTCCAAAGCATTTTTTTAATTATTTATTTTTAAGTGTACATTACATGATTGTTTGAACACATATTAATTAATAGAACATATATTAGTTAGGAAGTTAACGCTATATATAGATATAAAAATGAAATTAAACGTTACACGATATCAATAAACACGTGATTTTTTTTCTTATATATTAATTTACTTCTATTTTTTTTTTTAATATAAATATGTATATAATATTAATTAATTATACGGCAATGACCGCGATTTTCACTGTAATATTCTATTGTGTAAATCGTTCGACTTTCACACATATTTTTCGATATGGATCTATTATAATAGAAGAAAAATAAAATAAAAATAAAACAGTTCCGTATTCGTGACGATATTATTACGAATTTTTTTTTATACATATTTATACATATATATATCTTATAATAAATGGAAATATGACGATGAATTTGCATTTATTTATTTATTTATTACGCAAGTGATGTAATATAATTATAACACTTCAATTTTTGTTGTGCTATATTAAAATTTGTTGTGTTTTATAAATAAAAAAAAATGATGTATATATACGAAAAAAATATTATAGTAATAATGCTAAATGATCGTAAATGTTATAATTTACTTATATGTTTTAAAACCGGTCGATTTTAAATTACGCTTGTAAAAATATGAATTAAATTTATAATTTAATATATGTGAGATATTTTAAGCAAACTTGATTATAATTTTTTATTATAAATTATATAATAAATAATATATGACGCGTAATTAAATTTATATTTTTGCCACTTAATCATAATTTATAGTTTATTAACGGATTATCCGAATTTTAATAAATTATATAATTGCATATGATAAAAATATATTTTACATGTATTTAGGATGATTCAATTAATTTAATTTTATCTCTTATTATTATTAAAATTACTCTTAATTATAATTTTATATGAACGTTCGTTTAATTTTAATTAATATGGGATCGCATATTTTGGTTCGGATTCGTGCTTCGGTTAATTTTTACAGTGACATTTATACTCGTTAACTTTAACGTTTTACACGAATGTTAAAATTTCCCAGAATTTTCTTCGTTAAGTGCGATAAAATCGCACTTTTCGCATTAATCATTTTAATCGTTTCATTTTTCTTTCTGCGAGTTCGCTTCTAGTGAATATTACGTATATATTTATATATATATATATATATATATATATATATATATATTTTTTATATATTATTGTGTATATCTTGATTCTTTTTTTGGTTTTTGATGTTCCAAATATGTTTATTTACATTTTTTCTTTAATAATTATTATGATTTTGAGTAATTTGATTACGCGATTATAATAACTAATGGCGAAGTCGTATTAAAATGATCGATTGTTATTCGGTAATTAATACGAAAAAATATCAAAATTATACACACAATCCCATTATAATTCTTCTTAATTAATTGAAATTTTAAGTATTTATACTATATGAAATAATTTAATAATAATTATATAAATTAACTTAATAATCGGTTAAGTATTTAATGCTGGTTTTAAAGAAATATGTAAACGAAAAAAATGTTTTTTAAGTGACATGATTAACATGAAAAAAATAGTAATTATTCTTACTGATTAAAAAAAAATATATATATTATAGATTTCATTGATTTTATTAATGCAACGTATGTTTAATAATTTTTAATTTTAATTTAACAACGTTTATATTTTTATATAAATAAAATGATTAGTATCGATTTTATTGCTGCATTTTTATTTTTACATATTTTATTATATTTGAAAAAAAAATATTCTTCTATCATAATTTGAAAAACAATTGAATACATTTTTAACAACAAATGAAAATCAATTAAATAAGTAAAATAAATTTTAAAAAAATTACATGATCAACATTGATTGTGTTAAGACCAATAACCTTTAAATATCATCACAATTTTAACGTCTACTAATAGATCTATTATAGTAATATATTTAAACGTCGATGAACACAATTAGTCTATCGGACCTCAGGTGAACAAGCTCCCAAAAAAAAAAAAAACTCCAATTTTGTACAAACACACACACACACACACGTGTAATTTTGGATCAATTAGAACACGTGCAAATGCGATATTAAAACTGGGAGCAAATACCTTATAATAAATTGATTTAATGTTTTAAGGCACGCCATAGCGCTTTTTATTATATGTGTGTGTGTGTGTGTTATATATTAAGGTACTTTTTAATTGTTTTTATTTTTTTTTTTTGCATTTACGTCCCTCTTGAAAAATATTTTTCCCGCGACGTTTATTTTTCCGACGCCGGGATTTTTCCGAAAAATTTCCACCGATTATATATATTTTCGCAATTCCTTCGCTTTTGTATGTGTGTGTGTGTGTGTGCGCGAAAATTTATCGCGGCAATGTTTGTGCACTTTTTTTTTCCCCGTTCACGTTTCGAACATGAAATACGTTTTAAATGTTATTTTTTTTCTACGATATTTTTTTTGCCGCTTTTAATTTATGATACGCGAATATAATAAAATTTTAATTGAACAGGGATGAAAATATAAAAAAAAAATAAAACAAAAAATTTCGATGTTTTATTGATAGAAATTGACATTGAAACGACGTTCTGTCAAAACATATCGAGTTTATTAATTATTCAAGCAGTATTTGTGTTTATTTCGAATGAATCAAACGACGTTTTAACGACGACTTATCGTTTTATTATTTATTTATTTTTGAATATGCGATGAAATATGATATTAAATATTTGATTTCGCATTTAAAATATATATTTCATTTATTATAATGTGTTACATTATATGTCCTTGGGATTTAATTTACTATTGCGGAAATCGTGGTCTTTTTTTATCTGTTCCTACATATTTTTAAGTAATATATATATATATATATATATATATATATATATATATATATATATATATATATATATATATATATATATATATATATATTCTGTGATTATGTCGAATTTTGTTATTTGATCAGCGTTCGTATTTTATCGAGTTTCGTGTATAAACTGCGAGTTCTTCCTTTCCTGCAATCGAAACATAATTGGAGGCAGTCACGAAATTTTACAAATCGCTTACATGCAACATATATGTATTTTATTTATATACATATATATATATATATATATATATATATATATATATATATACATATATGTTTCGTTCAAAAACTGGAAGAATCGCAAGAAAAATGGGATATATAGCAAGAATGAGAATCGATTTTCATGAAAATCCAAATATATACACGAAGAATTTTCCTCGATTCCTTGATTCATATAACTTTATGACGATATTCTTGGAAGAAAATTCTCTTTTTTTTTATTAGTACGTAATGCTTCCGTATTCGGAAAATTGTCGTCGTTTTTCCTTTAAATTCAGTTGTTATTAGAGAATAAAACGTATGTTATTCACTAGAAAATGTATTAAATTTGACCTAAGCGATTATTTAGCTTTAGCCTTAGCTTTGAACTAAAAAAAAAAGTTTATCGTAATATGACGATAGTGAATTTTAGATGTGAACTTCAGATATTTTTATTTATGTATATTCGTACATACGAAAACTTGTACGTTTTATCGTCTATAATAAAAAAATAAAATATTTCTGGTCGTTTTTTTTTCATTATTTATTGATAAAATTTTATTTTTTCATGTGATACTATAATAATGTCAAAATTCTCTGATAATAGATCTAAATTTCTTAATCTATTTAATTTAGGTTGATAAAAGTGTTTTTATTTTGAATATTATATTTTGATTAATGTTTTGTCAAAGTGTGTATTAAAAAAAATATATTATTTACTATTATGATATTCTATGATTGCGATAGAAATATTATATAAAAAAATATTTGATTACGCTTTCAAATGACGTTTTCATTTTCTTGTGACATAAGTAATTTATAAAAATAATTAAATTGAAATATGTCTTATATCGTTTTTTATTCTATTTTATTTTTTGAAATTTATAAGTTAAGAAATTCAAATGATGTATTTTTGATTTTCTTCTTCAATTCCTATAGCAACCCCCCGAACGTCAGTCATAAATATCGAATAAACACAAATAAAACAAAAAAAAAAAACGATCAACGTTTCTCAAATATACAATTCACACGACAACACTTTGTAATTTGGCGGTCGTTAAAAGCGAAACAATTTCAATTATTAATTGCCTCGTTCTGTGTTGTTTTTCTTCTCTCTCTCTCTCTCTCTCATTTCGTAGAAAATTCATTATTTTCACCGATTTTCTTTCGTGCCGCTGAAAAATAGATGAAAAGGCCGTCGCCGTCATCGACGATTTTCACCGACGTACGAAATGAAAATTATTATTTCGGTAATTCACTCGTGTTAATTGCCATTATTCAAATTTTTTCGGCGTTTCTAATGCGATTCTGTCGTTCATTTTTCGGATTATTTTAATTGTTGTATCATGCGAGAAATTTGCGTGACGTACGCTTAATTAAATATATATATATATATAGAAAAAATCTTTATTATTTCGAGTCATTATGATTTTGATGAAGTATAAATTGTAATAATAAAAATTTGAACGTGTTCAATTAAAGTTAACGCCATTTTGATTACTATTGAAAATTTATATATAGACCTATATATATATTTTTTTTTTCAAATTGAATATTTGATAATCACATATCTGTAACTATTTTTACTTGAAAATAGTGTGAATTATTTAAAATTTAATACAAAATAATAAAGATTATGTATTATTATTATTTTAATAAAGAATGTGTCGTTATATTATATATCTTAAATAATTAAATTATTATAATAAAAATGAATATCGATATCGGTTTGTTTAATCAATGTTTTTTTTGAATATAAATTAAAAGTTTCATAAAAAAAATATTGGTAAAAATTGCTTTTTATCAACATATACTAAAATTTTTTACTACCGATATTAATGTTTCTTTAATTGTGGTCCGCAGACCCCCCGTCTAGGGTGGCGCATTGACCTCACCGCTGGTCCTTGAAAATTAGAGAAATTTCAACAACATTACACATTTACCGGTTTTAAAATGAACATAATTCCGATAAGAAGTTATAACATTATATCTAAAAAAAAATAAAGATTCTTTGTTGTCGTGTTTCAGTTGATAAGGCAAAAAAAAACCAAAAAGCAATTTCGTTTCGGTAATTTTTTTTATCGTCTGAAATTTAGTCTCTAAATGACTATTTACAACAAATTATTATACAATGACGCAATTCATCTTCGTAATGCTATAAAATAATTTTATATATCTTATATTTATAGGAAAATTATATAGCAGTATCAGAAGCACAGTAAATATTTGACATAATTATAAAAATAATAATAAAAAAAAAACACTCCATTATATATGTCGATAAACGTGTATTATATTCGTAATTCATAAATTTTCCTTTATAAAACGATCAATTTAATACTACAATTATATATAATTGCATTGAATTAAAAAAAATAATTTTATTACTACCACCGACCACCCCAATGTTTTTTTAATGAAAAAAAAAATAAACCAAAACAACAAACGTTTTAATTTACGATTTTGAATTTCGTGCGTTTCAACTATAGTTATAGATTATATATATATATATGTATATATATATATATATATATATATATATATATATATATATATATATATATATATATAATTTATATTGACGATATATAAGCAGTTAAAATATTTTACATGATACGAAAAAAAAACCATAAAGAATTTCTATTATATAACTTTTGCAATATAACAAATCGGGTTAAAGAAAAATATATATATATATACATAATAATCGTTGACCCTTTTCCAAGTTCAATGGTGAAAAGGAAAGAATTTTTTTTTTTTTTGTACGCATTTTTATAAGTATTTGTAGATTGCAGTAATTTTTGTAAATTTTCAACAATTTACAATAAACTGTTTTTTGTTGATGTTGTTGTTGTAACGTTTTCAAAAATATGCAAATATCGTGTAATGCATAACTTAATTTTTTGGCATTATTTGGCATGAGTTGGTCACGCGAGACTGTTGAACTTCATTATATATATATATATATATATATATATATATATATATATATATATATATATATATACACATATATATATATACATATATATTTTTTTTTTTCTACAATATTGTAATTTAATTTTATTTCACCTTTGCATAACTCATTAATGGGTTCAATATCCAATTTGCTGAAATTTATTCGGTTATGTTCTTATTTTGATGAAAAATTTACATTATAAAATAATATATACATATATTTAAAAAAATAAAAATATAAAATCGAACAGTTTTATTAAGTTATTTAATAATTTCATTGACGCTGAATCGATTGATTATTATATAATTAAAATTATTTTCAAATATTTTCTTTATTCAGTGTGCGATTGATATTATTAATTTTTAATAAAAATACATTATTATTTTTTTCGTTGTTTTTAATATAAACATGTTAAGTGATTGACATTCTAATCGCTTTTATATTGGATATAATTTAAAATATTATAATATATTATGCGTATTTTGTGAATGTTATATTGTTGATTGAGAAATTCGATGGTTTATCGATAAACCGTTTATTATTATTTAACTGTCGAATAATAAATACTTCAATATATCGCTTACAAATTTCAATTTTTTTTTTTAGTTCGTAAAATATTTTGACAATTTAATTTTAAAACTTAACAATATTTACATTCTGAAGGTCGTACAAAAATGAAATAGTGCTTTGAAATTTGTAAGAAAATTTTCAGACTAGAAAACTTCCTTTATTGATTTATTATATAGATATACTTATATAAACAAAACTTTTTCACATTTTCATCCAGACTTTCACAATATTTGATTTTATCATCTGTTATATTTATTTTTTAAACTTAATTTAAAGTCATATCAGTAATTTTTCAGTTTTTTTAATGTTTATCCGATTTTTGAAACTAATATTTTTTTCCGATAAAATTCAAAAAACAAAAAGATCCGTTAAAATTCGAATATTCGCCGCGCTTTTTTTTTTAATACGATTAATTGTTATTACTAGCGATAATATGTTTTATTAATTTTTATGTCACATTTTAAAATAAATTAAATCGTTCTTAATTACCAACATAAAAGCGCCACAATTGCGCTAAAGGTTAAAACATAATTTAGAAAAATATATAATTGTGTGTGTGTGTGTGTGTATATGTTTTTTTTTAAATAATGTCGTGCAAAGATAAAACGTCATGCAATATATGTTATTATTATTTTTATATATATGTATAATCGATATAAAATCGTTTTTAATTATTTATACTATATATTAGCGTGTTCGCATCGATTTTATACTATATAATTTAACGTACAGATTTATTATTTCCTTAAGTTTATTGCGGATGAACTTTTTAACAATAATTATAATTACGGAAAATTTATCAAAGGCAAATCTTATTAATCCTATAAATAATACTGATACGTGTATGTGTGTGTGTCTAAGAGCGGTTTTATATTATGTATGTGCAATTTATCCTCAACGAACCATGATCTTTCGTATTAATTACATAATTATTCTCGATACTTTGGTAATATTTAGCGGTGTTGGAGTCCATTGGGAACCTCGGTTTCCCTTTTGAATTTCTAAACGTCGCTTATTTTCATTTGGGAAGTTGAATAGTCGACCCTAAAGCTCTATGAGTTTGCTCGACAAATTTAAATACGTTATTTTGCTTTACTACGTATGACACAGTGGGATTGAACTCGATTTTCCTACACAATAATCATATAACTTCGTCTATATTGTATAATATATTTCTATATTACCAAAATTTATATATATATATATATATTTTTATTACATATTTTTTTTAACTTGCACTGTTTGCTTATTTCTCCGGTACAAATCATTGAATTGATTTTTCACTACTTTCCAATATTCAATTGAATGGAAATTTTGCATACTTGGCTCATTTTTGATGACAATACACGAATCAATCAATAAATTTATCAATTAATCGATAAATTAGTGACAATTAAATAATTAAGATTTAACAGCCATCCACATATGTAAAAAAAAATATATACCATATACTATTTATCTGTGAAATATAAATTTTAAGTATTGAACCTATTTTTTAATCAATAATATTTTATACAAAACAACAGATTATGCTTTCAAAAAAAAAAAAAAATCTAAAAACATTATTTTTCATTGAAATTTATTATAATTTTACTGTCGTCGTATATTTATACGGGTCGTATTTTTATATTCTTCGAGAAACCGATTTGTATTGTATTAATATGAATAAATCAAACTTTTTAAGTGATCGAATTTTTTTTTTATTCACGGCATATTGATTTATTTAATTTTTTACCTTATATATATATATATATATATATATATATATATATATATATATATATATATGTTTGTTAACAAAATATCTAAATTTATTTTACACGATTCGTTTATTTCAATAATGTTTATTTCATAATATAAAAACACGCGTAAAAAAACACATTTCGGAACAATTTGCAATTTAAAGTGGAAAAACACCCGTTAAAGGCGTCATGAAATGATAATGATGTATGAAAATTCAACAATAGAAGTATTTTTATAGGGTTAATATTTTGAAAACGTATATATTATTTATTCTTTCGTGTTTTTTTTATATATAAACAATGTTTATTATTATTGACGCAATATAAATATTTCATATAAATAAATTTGTTAATGGAATATCGGAATTTTTTTTCTGTAAATATTCCATATTGTTTAAAAATTGATAATAATGTAGCTAAATATATGTACTTAAGCCTTTTAATTATCTATCGCATAATATTATAGTAAAGCGGGTTTCCGGTTCGAATTTTACAATGTCACTGTTTATTGTATCGTGTTTAATTATTTATAGAATAATAGGATTATACGGATAATAGTAATTAAAGTATTATTATTTTGTTTAATACAATTTTATGGTACATAATTATTTTCTTAGAATTATCCTTGCTTTTATTATCCAAATATTATCCAAAAATCAATTATATATGTGTATATATATTTCACAATATTAAATTTCTAATAACACGAAAATATTTTTTTTGTTTGTCATTTAAATAAAACACAACCAATCACTTGTTCAAAGAATATTAAAAAAAATATATATATATATGTATTATTATTATTTTATACGAAGATGCACTTTTTAAATATTATTTTTGTACTTGTCTTTATACAGTGCGTCTGTTTTAATAATACGTTCGATAAATATTATTGATAAGAAAACGCTTCGCAAAAATAATAAAAAAAAATATAATAAAACACCTGTTCTATTTTAGACATTTTATAAAATGACAAGCGGCAAACGTCACATATATAAATAGTCGAGAGAGAGAGAGAGAGTGAATCGAGTCGTTTTACTCGACATTGACCATACATAAGATATAGGCGAATTTTTTTTCCTTTTCCCGTTTCATTTTGTCAAAAATGATAGAAATCGATAAATAGTAATAGATAGAACGATTAAAAAAATATATAACGATAATAGTATAAAGTGTCAAGTTCGTTTCCTAGTGTTTTTTTTTAATGGTAACTTTTGAAACGGGGCAAACCTTGAGTTTGCGAAAATTTCGTCCGTTTTCGAACCTTCTC
This sequence comes from Leptonema lineaticorne, assembly GCA_024500535.1. Classification (NCBI taxonomy): domain Eukaryota; kingdom Metazoa; phylum Arthropoda; class Insecta; order Trichoptera; family Hydropsychidae; genus Leptonema; species Leptonema lineaticorne. Next base: position 8,053,146 of record JANIJI010000007.1, read on the forward strand.
TTCTGTGTTAGCGCCGTTGAAAGTCATCTAGATCCGGTCACATTGTATGCGAGCGATATTTTTAATTTTTAAATATTTGTTATATATTAATATTTTTTAGAAATTAATTTTTTTGGAAAAATATATTCGTAATTATTTTGTGTGAAAGATGGTTATGTAGATAAAAGTCAATATTTATTTTGACAAATCTATAGTAACTGTATATTTATGAATATTAAGTATTTTATTTAAAATTCTCCTTATTATTTTTATTTTTATATTTTGATTTTTTTTAAATAAAGTATAGTAGTTTATAAATGCTTTTTTGAAAATTAATATATTTTTACCAAAAATTCAAAAGAAAATATTTGAACATTCTTCTTAAAAATCAGTAAATATTTGATAAAATATTTTATATTGAAAAGATTTTAATTAAAAATTATAATATACATTTTTTTGCAAACAGAAAATATAATTCTGAAATATTGCGCTATTATTTTAATTTTTTGCATCGTTATTAATTTTCAGTTTACATATTTTTTTTCATAATTCAAAAAAAAAATCGATATTTTTTTTGCTTAATAATAAAGAAAAAAAAATATCGAATAGAAAATGAAGAAAATGACCGCGAATAAGTTCCTAGAAGTTCGAATAAATATGCGGAAACGATAACGGCTCGGAAAATGCGCGACGTCTTTTTAAACACGTTTTCTTCTTATACGACGTCGAAAAGCCTTCGAAATTTTTTATTTTTCTTTTTCGACTCGCCCTTTACATAATATAGATAATATCCTGAATAGCTCGTGTAGTAAAGCCTTAATGTGCAAATGTCGTGTCGACGTTATTGTTGTTATTTTTTTTTCTGTTCGCACATCGAAATTGAATACTTTTCCGCTTAAGCACAAGAAAGATGTTTTAGACATTGGCGTATTTTTGCTAGCAATTTGATTAATTTTGTTAAATTATAATTTATTATATTATATTAAAAATAATAATAAAATTTGATAATTTTTATCTTTGAGCTAAATTTAAAATTATTAATTTATTATATTATACAAATAAATATGCTTGCATATTATCTATACAAATTTAATATATATGAGTGTTTTTTTTAATTGAATTTTGATGCTTAAATAATAATTTGTATTATACTTTATAATATTTTTTTCTTTAAATTATAGTCGATATTTTTGTGGACAAAAATTTAATTTTTGAATGCGAGTTCCGCCAACTAATAAATTTAATATGTTTATTTTTATATATTTAGTATAATATTTACCGTTTAAATAAACGATCTGCAATATAAAACTATTTATAATATCCAATAAAATTGATGAATGAAACGAAAACACATAGTTTTATGATATTATATTTTATTAGTATATATAATAAAATTTCTATTATACTATCTCTATTGACGTCATTTAGTTTTTATTTTTTTTTTGTTTTACTTCGTCGATCGAAACGCAACTTTTAATTAATATAAATAAACTCGTTCGCATCATTCATAAATAAATATATAAATATTGAATTATTTCAGCGATTTATTTATTAATTTATTGATTACGTTCTATATCGATTTATAATCGTAATGAAATGACACATTTTCTCTTTCAAATTCGTGGAAGTGTTTTATATATAATATTTATGAAGAAATTATAAATTCTCTAATTGTTACTATTTTAGAAATATAATTTCGTATTCACAGATGTAAATGTCAAGTTGAAAAATATTTTATTTCGATTGACGTCGAAATAACGTATTTTGTAATATTTTGATTGATTGATTGATTGATTGATCTATGGGCACCTAGATTCTATTTATTATATATATGAATTTAATTCTTGTTTAAATACCCACCGCCTGACAACATTATTTTCGACCATTTGATTAAAAAAAAAATTAAATATTTTCTACTATTTCATTTTATTATAATAACGGTATTAATTGTTATTTTTATTTGATTAAATATATATATTTTCATCTATGAAATATTTTTTTCACATATTAAGGATTTTTATATTATAATTAACATTTCGTTAATTAGTTTTTCCAACTGAATATTCATGATATATAAATCTTTTTTTCTCTAAGCGGCAGTTGACCACTTTTCAGAATTAATTCTTAATAATATAAAGCTTATAAGGGTAAATTCTCATTTCATCGTCGTTTATTGTGATTTAATACGATTAAAACCACATAATAAGAACATATATAAAGATTATGCGGCGGCGACTTTACCTCTATTTCAAGTCTCATCTCAAATTCCACATTTGAACATTTAATATTTTATCACAAATATTTTTCATTATGCAAAGGTTTAAATATATTTTATATTAAAATTGTATAATTTCTTCCCGACATAATATTTTGCAATGAAAAAGTTACGTATAATTGGAATATTTTCTCAAATATATATATATATATATATATATATATATATATATATATATATATATATATATATATATGTAGAAAGCGTTGTTTTACTTTTTAAATTATGATTACGTTTTATCATAATGAACCCGGCGAAAATGTCCGTCCGTAATGCGTTACATAATTATGACGGCACAATTACTTTTTTATGTACACTCGAATTTTATTATTATTATTATCGCGAAAATTTTAAGACTACATATATAATATGTGAAAATGAGTTCGTACACTTTTTCGTTATAAAATTTTACATAAAATATAAATATACGAGCGAATTCGTTTTTGTTTTCGCGCTTATTTATTTTTTTTTGATACATGAAGTCGAATGTAAATATTTTATCGTTATTTATTTTCTTTGTATTTTTTATATAATGCAAATATTAAATGGGACATTGTAAAATATTTTACACTTTTTTTTTGTATGGAATTTTCGTTATATTTTTACCTTTATATTATATATGAGCATATATAATATATATGGTGTCCTAAAAAAATATATTAATTTTCTTTTTAATATCTACTTATATTTTATATTATTAAATTATTTTTTGAATATATACATTATAATGACAATATTGAAATTTTTCAAAATAATGAATAATCTTTATAATATTAATAATTATATATTGGGCGCATACTTTTTGTAACACTCTGTATATATATATATATATATATATATATATATATATATATATATATATATATGTATGTAAATATACGTATATTGACATATGTGCACGTGTCAACGGATATATGTGTGTGTGTGTGTGTGTGTGTATTTTAGTATGGTACATGGCGAAGGCGTGAAAATGCCTGGCGTTTTATAGGCGATATTGGCCCCCGAGAAAATCGTGTGGAAAGCGGAAATGTGAAAATCGTGAAAACTCTAGGAGTTTCTTTTATTGCCTCGCTTCCGAAAATGTAAGTGGATTTATACGATTGGATTATGAAACGTTTCGTAGCCGTGATTCCCGCGGGAAAAATTCAAAATTCTGGAAAATCGCAAAATTTCATTTTCGCCCCCGTATTATCCGATACAGTGAGTCTTAACCTTTTTTTAAAAAAAAAGAACTGTATATATTTATATATATGATATTTTTTTTTTTTTAATGTAAATTAATTTCTTTTATAACGTTTAAATAATTGAAACAATCAAATAACCATTTTTTTCAATAAATATATATGGTATATAATAATTTGATTATTGGTTATAAAATTTAAAATTTTATAATTTTATTAAGAAAAAAATCTAATAAATACCATATGGTATAATATTATAAATTATTAAAGGTTAAATTGTTTTTTTTTCAGGATTCTTGAGAAACGTTCGCGGAAAATCGGTTGAGAACTTCTGATCCAACACGTATTGGTATGTTATATGTAATATGTTAGATTTTCCTGTTCATATTTTATGATATTTTATTAAATAAAAATGTATATAATGGAAAAAAAGGACTATAATCCATATAGCGACAATGAAAATACTCTATAAAATTATAAAATTGTATAATAATAAATATGTACAATTTAAAAATTGTAATATTAAATAAAAAGATTTTAGATTCGTTTGAAATTGTAATTTGAATGAAATTATGCAATATAAAAAGAAATTAATCATACAATTTCGTAAAATATTATATATTATGTACGCATATTTTATCAATAGGAGATTTTTTTTTTGCTAATTTTAGTACGGTTCGGCAGCTTTTAAAAATAATACTAAGTACTTTGAGTTTCAAAAAGCTTTTCATATTTTTCAATACAGATCTTATCTTTTACGAGTTTGATGGGTTTTACGTCAAACTTTCAGCTTTTTTTTTATCAACGAATCTGCCATTTTGCTCTTCGTCACTATTTTTTTAGTACGTATTAAACATAGTTTTTCGTTAGAAATGTTCATAAAATTTGGTATATATCATAAATGTTTATTAAAAAATATTATTCAGTATTTTTTTTGTTTTGTGTATATTTTCTATGTAATATTAAATTAGATTTTCATGTTAACAATTTGTAATGTTTCAGGCTTATTTATTTAAATCGTATATATATATATATATATATATATATATATATATATATATATATATATATATATATATATATATATACATATATATGATTACATTTTATGATGCGTTGATAATGATAATGATATAACGATTTGTTCGACTAGTTAACATTTCGTCAGATAATTCGCGTGTAAAGCGACAGTTATTATTATTAACAAGTGGTGGTTCATTATCGAAATCGGTTTTCGTGTTTTTTCTATTTTTTTTTTATATTTTATTTAGCTAACCCATTAGCCGCCATAGGTTCGATAATGCGCTATTAAAATGATGGGCAAGCGTTCGTTATCGGACTTTTCAATCTAGTATATATATATATATATATATATATATATATATATATATATATATATATATATATTTATACAAGAACTTTTTTTTGCCATAACCCCGACTACTGCCTTCGATAAGAGGCTTTTTATTAGATCGAGTGTGTGTATGTAGTTTTTCCTAGTCGTTTTATGTAATTATATATATATAAATATATACATATATATAACGTCGACCTCCATTCGACTTTGAATAGTATCGATTGCCTCTTAACTTTTCAATAATGCGATAATGAACACTTTTTTAATTGCCATGTTTTTGTATCAAGTCTGTTTGTTGACTTAGGGTTGTCACTTATATTATATTTATTATTATAAATTATCGTCATATATATAATATATATATATATATATATATATATATATATATATATATATATATATATGATTTTATTATAAATAATCATATTTATAGATTGTAGTTCTTCTATTATATAATATTGTTTTTTTTTTTAATTATTTATGATTATACATATTTCGAAGTAAATGATAAAATTTCATCATGTTACTTTCTTTTTAACACGTTTTCGATGCATAAAATTAATTCTCTTAAATAGTTAAATCGAGCGGTTAAACGTGGCATTTCATGTTTCGCCTTAACGCACGATTAGTCGCGCTTTTGACTACGGTAACTTTTGATCGAACCTTTATTTAAGCCTATTTAGTTGAACACTTAAACGATCAATTTATAAAATGACTAGTTGTATATGTTGCGGTGTGTATATGTGTGAACATAACAAAAATATCTACTATAGTGACCTAATTATTTATTTAAAAAAAAAAAAAAAATATATATATATATATATATATATAGATTAATCTTTTATGCTCTTAATTTCTTTGTAATTAATTTCTACACTATTTATATGTAATATTATGAAGTATTAAGTGACACCTTTTTAAATAGAGATAAGATTTTTTTATTTTATATAAATCAACATACATTCAGTATTGAAACTTAGAAATTGTTTGTTTAAAGTTGAAGTTTTAAACTTGTAATTCTTATAAACATGGAACGATAAAATAATTGTGTAGCTCAGTATATCTTAATATATTATTTTCTAAGAAAATTTTTGAAATGGTAGCAAAAAAATTTTTTTTTTGGGTTTAGAAATTTGTTTATTACATTAATATATTAAAAGCTTATATGTATAATATAATTAAATCAAGTTAAGAGTAAAAAAAAATTGTCAAAAATATTGCGAAACGTCTCGAGTGCAACGGGTTAATCGTTTAAATCTTTTAAATTTATATATTATAATCAGTTTTTAATTATTTTATTTATATTCACTCACATTATTTGCACTTATTCGTAAAACATTTTTTTTTCTAAATGTTATATACGTAATCGATCACAACATTGTATGCATGTGCACATTTTTAAAACGCCTAATATGTATGCGAATTATCGAAGTCGTGCATCGTTTGAACCCGTTGCAAGGTAATCAAATTATATATATATATATATATATATATATATATATATATATATATATATATATATATATATATATGCATTTTGCAGTTTTTCGAAGCTTTTGTAACGATGCGTCACGAAAAGGTTAATAATTTTATAGTAATGTTATTATAATAAACAATATTTCAGCAAGTGCGGCATGTATATATATATATATATATATATATATATATATATATATATATATATATATATATATATATGGCATATAAAGTTAATGATGGTTGCCATTAGTGGATTTTTGAACCGATAAGGGCAATTTGACTTGCATACTGAGAATAAATCACTAACTGGAAATCGAGTAAAACACACGGAGGCTAATAATCCTACTATATCTATATATTAAAATACATTGAGTCACGGTCAAACTTCCTAATGGACTATTTATTACATGGGAGAGTGGAAAAAAAAATATATATATATTTATATATGAAATAGAACTCGAAAATTACCCTTCGTAGGGTACGACAAGTTCAAAGTCTACGATCGATATTAATTTCCATATCGGTTTCACCTTAATTTGCATTTCGTGTAATCTTATGCAGTCGGCCTTGCGATTTTTTAATCAGCACATTCGTGTTCATTGATCCGAATAATGTGAGTTAAAAAATTCAGTTTTGCCCTTTATGATAAATAATAAACGGTTTTCTTATATATATTCTTTGTTTCGACAAACACTAGGTTAATATATCATTTTTATATATAATATATTTATATTATATTATATATGTATATATATATATATATATATATATATATATATATATATATATATATATATATATATATATATATATACATAACGAGATTGCATTGTTTTTCTTGAAGTGGAAGAAAATTATTATTATGGTTAAAAGTTCATGCGTTTTGGGATTTCACTCGACGTGATCTTTATGATTATCCTTACTACTATATAATATAAATAAGAATTATTCAGTAATAAAATTCCGGAAGTGACGTTGTTTTACAGGATAAAAAGGAGCAAAGTTCCCCGGAGATATCGCCTATTTATACAATAACAATAAGTTGTCAAAAATATATATATATCAATTTTAAATATGTAATATAAAAAAAAGCTGTAAAATGAAGAACATAAAAAGTTCGTTTCAAAATCTGAACGTATCTATATAAATATAGAAATGTTTACTGTTTAATGTCGGTTCTTTTTTGTTTTATATATTTAATCATTAAAACTAAACGTAGTAAAAAAACATGAAATAAAGATTTAAACGTTAAAATTGCGATGAGATTAGATTTTTATTATTGTAGTTAATGTGTCATTTTATGATGTCTGTGATAGAGAGAAAGGCGCGAAAAGCTTGTAGTTAAGCTAGTCGTTCTCTTACAAAATGACAAAGCTCCATAAAAGTGGAAAAATATAAACTTTAACTGTCCACTTCATTTTAAAAATACATACATTATTTTAGAAATAAACTCGTACTTTATTTATAAAAAAAAATATCTCTTAGGATAAAGAGTTAATATATTATATTTTCTTTTTTTATACGTACGTTTTTTTTTTGTGCTCACCTTTATATTTTACATATGGTTTTTTTATGTATTCGTTCAATAAGAATTTTATATTGACGCGTTTTATATTTATTCAGTATACTTGAAAAAGTTATAACTTATATATTATATTTTGACGCAAAACATAATAAAAAAAAGGTTGTCATCGACATTATTTGAGCTGTCAATATTCTTTTTACATATACTATATATACTACTAAAATAACCATTATTTATTATTATTATTATCGTCGTTTTATTTAAGTTATACATTTATTTAAAAATTATCGTTATTTTTACGAAAGGTAAGAGTATATCGTGACGATTTCGGCCTAATTTTTTTTATATTAAAAGTGGTTGATTTCTATATCAACCACCTTTTATCGGTTATTGTGCCATTTGTTAACCTTTGAAATTAACTAATTTATATATATATATATATATATATATATATATATATATATATATATATATAATTGTAAATTTACATATTATATATGAACTGTAAAATAATTATTTAGAATTTGCACGCATTTTATTTTAAATTAATTCGTGTGTTTATTGAATATTATATTATAAATATATTAATGTTTACAATTTTTACTTAATGATTATATCGTCTTCGTGTGTCCCATTTAAAATATTTAATTAATTTAAATTATGTTTTATTTTGAACGGAATGAATTAAAATAATATTTATCTTTTTGCACTATATTTGTTGAATTATATTTTATATTTTAAACTTATCGTTATAGTTTTAGATATATAGTAATAATACTAGGTTGACAATAATATATAGTTATTTTTATAAAAATACCATTATTGGAGGAATATAGTTAAAATTATATTTAAATTGCATATAATAAATGTAAATCAGTAAAACTGAACTTACTTGAACTATAATATTTTTTTATATAAATAATTAAATCAATATATTGATTCATTTTAATGATTAGAATCCCAATATATTATATAATAAAGAAATATATTATTTTTAAATGAAAAAAAAATTTTTTTTTTCGACATTTTTTGAATTGCACACTATGAAAACATGAATGAAAGTTATTTTTATATAATACGCGTTTATTTTGTATTTAATTTTTCATTGCTCTTGCATAATTCATGTACAATATTACGAACGATTAACATATTATATATGGCGTAAACAGTATAGAAAAAAAATCGTGTAATATATATGTGTACATATATAGTTTATTACGTTTGCACTATGCGAAGATGAAAGAGTACGTCGAAAATTGATTTCCATCACATCATTAACACGGAAACGCTTTTCCGACGCTCGTAAAAAATAAAATATAACAATTTTCCGCGTAAACTATGAAAATGCTCTTTGAATGTTTGCATTTGTCACGTTTATGTTGCTAATAATACGCACAATAACGTAATTACGTACAAATTATTCAGTGGTTCGTTAGCACGATATTATATATACTTTATAGTTATTATTTCTATATCAATATTGTGTATATATAATATATAAATATATATATGAAATTTTATTATTATAAAATTAAAAATATTTAATATTATTTTCTTAATGTGCACTCATAATGCATATTTATTTATATATTCAATAAAAATATTTAGAAATTAAATAATATAAAATTTCAATTTTTTTAACACTAATCTAACGGGAATACTGCAATTTTAAATTATATATAAAATATATATTTTTTTTAACTTACACTACATAGTCATATACGGAAAGGCATATTTATTCGTAAATTCAATAAAAAATATTAATAAATTAAATATATATTTAATACATGAATACAAAATATAATATTTTTATAATATAATTTAATTGTAACAAAAATACTATAGTTATATAAGCGATCTAAATAGCAATTTCTTGTATCGTCTTTATTTTGCTATATTGTTCTATATTAATTGAACGCTCGTTTATTTATTTAGAAGGTTGTCCATAATATATTTTTTGGTATATATATATATATATATATATATATATATATATATTGTATCCAAATATACGATTATGCATTGTAAGTGACATTGTTTGCTTTTAAAATGCCAACGATGCCAATGCAAATAGACACATGTTGCAGCCGTTTATTATAATGTACATGTAATTACGTAAATATTTCTTTATTTAAATATATATATATATATATATATATATATATATATATATATATACGTTTTACGTGCACTTCTAGTATGTGCACGCATACGTGAAAGTGAATCGTGCGGTAAAAGTGCAATTTATATACCGAATATATAGAAGATGTAATCTGTCGTTTATCGTATTATGCTAAATGCGCGTTTTATAACGAATATAAAACTAGTTCCTTTTAGAAATCTTTGATGTATCATTAAATAATTTATTATATATATATATATATATATATATATATATATATATATATATATATATATATGCGATTGGAATATAATCGGTTGTCCCGTGTACAAATTCGCGTATCACATTATAAGCATCTTATAATGTATTTATATAACTTTCATTTGATATTTTTTTTTATATATGATTAAGTAATATTAAATCTAATTGAAGGCTATTTTAATAAAATAATAAAACTGTCGTCATATATATTTAAGACACAATTTTTCCGTGTAAATTTTTGAAGGTTTGTTGTGAATTTGACGATTCAATTTTATAAATAAATTAATGAATGTCACGTTAAGAATATTTTGATCAAAAACTGAGGTTAGAGCAACGTTTTAATATTATTCGCTATTAAACTTTTAAACATTTCTTATTTTTCATATTATAAATGATGATGAAAATATTATATTTTAACATTTAAAAAAAATCAATTATTAAAATTTAATAATATTTTCGACAAAGATATATCTGTTAATAAACCAATATCATTTAATTATATTTTCGCGAGTAAACTTAGGAAATGTTTGATAAACATGCACAAGTACGCTATATATTTATGTTTCTCAAACTGTATACTATTTTTTTTATATGTATTATAAGCTTTTATATTCGAATTTATTATCTAAAAAAAAAAAACATTTATTTATGCACTTTTTTGTATTAGGCAATTAGATAATTATAATCGTTTATCGTTCACATATAATTCATATAATGCAATATAATATAATACAAAAAACAAACAAGTTGTACATACATACTATATAATCTAATTGAGTCAGATTGGCCATAGGCCAGTACGAATATCTTGGCAGAATCATTCTGACGATGGACTCGTCTATTGTTCAACTTGTGCCGTTTGTACATGCGAACCAGATTGCCTTTATCGTTTCCATTTCAAACGACTAACAAAGACGCGAATCATCATTTTTTTTCGTTCAATTTCACCGACGCGCACCGTTTTTTTTTCTCAATATTATGCAATATATTTTAATTCGATATCGTTCGAATTTTTACTTCGATTTATTTTTGTTTTTTTTTTAAATATTATTATTTACAATTATGATTCATAATCGATTTCGTATTGATTGATAGTGATAGTGATCAGAAACATTTGAGAAACGTCTGTAATTCGTTTGTCACTTTCTCGGATGCGCGTACAAATTGCTCGAGTTGATTAGAAAGTGAACGTTGTTTATGTATATATATCTATCTTTTTTTACGTTGCGCAAATCATTATTATAATGCGTAATTTTTTTTTAATTTATCGCTTTAAAAAATATAATAATATTCGTAAATTTTATTTGACGAAAATATCGCAAAACGTTGGAGAACCTTTTGTGTATGTAATATCGAACAAACAGTTTCAAAGATTATTGTGTGTGCATTACTTTTGTTTCGTTCTGTACATTAGTATGATTGCTCTTTAGATTTTTTTTCTACCCTAGTGGAAAATTTTAACATTAGTTAGTATGTAAAATGACATGAACGATAGAGTATAAATATGTATTATATATATATATATATATATATATATATATATATATATATATATATATATATATATATATATATATAATTTTTTTTAATAGGTAATCAAAAATATTTAAAAAATAACTTAATTTTCATTTTAGTAATATGTAAAATTAATATTGAAAAAAAAATCTTAAAAGCTCCCCGTTAATAATACTGTCATTGAATTATTTTTATTACTGTAAAAAAAATACCTTGAAAATTTTTCTTCAGAATAAATCCGACCATTCTTTACGATATAAATGCGCTTATTTATTATAAGAAAATCCGCTACATTATTAAGATTAGTGATGTCTTGACCTTTAGTTCTAAAATACCATTTTTTTTATTCTGTTCCATATGAAAACTTCGATTCTATTACTATATATACATTATTATTAATTTTATAACAATAAAATCAAAACAGATAGATATTTCTATTCCTAATAAAAAAAAATAGAATGCTTACAATGTTTCATTATAAATTTTATATTACGTCAAAAATAACTAACTACACATGATGTCTATTAATAACTATATTTATTATTTAGCTTGTAACTATATAACCTATTAAATTTTGTGTGTATGTGCGTGTCTTTTCCGCAAATAGTATCATTTGTTCGGTTTCACTTCGTGCACTTGAGCTGCATTAGTTACTTGGCATCCTGTTACGTTCAGTAATAGGAAACTAATGCAGAAGTTGCGAACATTTTTATTTCGATTTTTACGCATTGCATTGCTTAAATAAAATTTCTACGTCTCTATATACATATATATATATATATATATATATATATATATATATATCATATACGATGATTATTTAAAATATTTTTATAAATGTATCTGATATAAAAATTTATATATATATATATATATATATATATATATATATATATATATATATATATATATATCACAATCAGTTATAATATATTAGAGTTGAATACAGTTTTATTATTATTTAAACAATTAGATATAAAAATATATCAGATCAAAAGTATAACAAATTTTATAATTGTATTTTATCTGAAAATAAAATTAGGTTATATTTTCAAACTAATTATCGTCGAAATTAACACACACACGCATATATATATATATATATATATATATATATATATATATATATATATAATATTTTCGTAATAAATGATACAATCGCGTAATAAGCGCATATCAGATTATTACGTTGTCGTAATCTAATTAATATCGTAATATAATAATATCATGGGAATTGAACTCGCGCTTTTTCACAAATGTACAGTGTGTTCAAAAAAAAAAATTTTTTTTATAATATTGTTAATTTAGAAACAGTACCTACCGTCAACGCTTTAAAATCGTTTATAAAAATTAACACTTTCTCTGCCGGAGAACGTAATAAAAATTAATTAAATTTTAAAATTTTATGTTTTCTTTTATACATATATATAAATGAATCATCATCTTTATATACAATATTCAAACATTAATTATATATAAAGTTACATGAAAGTGATATTTTGGAAAATTTTAATAATAATTTACTGATTCAAAAATATCAGTTTCATAGAAAATTTCACGTCTTTTTTAATAGCGACGCCACATTGAATACATATATGTTTATATATATTTTCATGTTAAGAATTGGACAGTAATTACACACATCTGTTGACCTATTTATTCTGCACCAAATAATCTTCAAATTAAACCGTTTACGTCATAAACACCGGTTTCAATTAATACTATTGCAATATACGAAGTCTCGTGTTTGTTAATGACGAATTACGCGTTAATTTTTGCGCCACAATAAAAATAGATATCGCAACAATCGAGATAAATTAACGGGAATGATAATAACAATAATAATAATGACAATTTCTAAATGTTGATACTATTTTTGGTTATGTCGATTCGTATATAAAAATCAGTTAAAAGAATTGCTTCATGATTTTAATTGCTTGTTTGATTTTTTTGATAAAAAAAATATATGATAACCGGTCTTGTTTTAATGAGTAATAAACAAACGGTTATTATTATATCTGTGCGCTTTGCGTATTTCGATCGCGGGTCCACTTTATATTGATATCATTTGATTTCAATCAAATGTCGTATATCTGATCATTTTTTTTTCGATCAACTGCTAATTATTATTATTGAAAATTAAGTGATTTTTAATTATCTTTTTTTATTAAGATATATTTTACTCGTTTTCTGAATTATGATTATATATATTAAAAATATATTTAAAAAAATGATAACTTTAAAACGTCTAAAAACTGTTTACCTTGATAGATCTTTATAACGATAAAAGCTCTCGTTTTATTTGTCATATTGTCATTTATAATGTAAATACATTAACAATTATATTTTATAGCAATATTTATTTGCATTTAACATAAAGCGTGCGGCATAATTATTATTGTAGGAAACGCAAGCTGTTTTCTCGTAACGAATTCATTTGAGCTTTCACGTTTTCAGCTGAAAAAAATATATTTAAACACGTAAAATGAAATTATTTAAACGATATAAATTCACGTTGAATATTTATTTATTTTATTTTTTTATTTGTAGATATATATATATATATATATATATATATATATATATATATATATATATATATATACATATATATATTCGGGTATATCTTAAAGTGAAAGAATTCGACTAATGATCCGTTTAACGGCGCCGTTGTTTTAATTAAAAGCCTTTCGAAAACGAACGCATGTCGAACGAATTAACGCGAAACAACAACAAAAATAACAACAATCGCACTTTGTCTTTTTCGTGACTTTGATCGACGATGCGAAAAATCTACGCGAAATTGAAAACAAAACAAAAAAAATACAATAACAAAAAAAAACAAATAGTGGAAACGAGAGAAGACTAGAAAAAAAAGGTTGCGAATCGCTATTTATATATGGCGTAATGTTCGACAACGGTTAATTGCAACATTTGTGTAGGATGTAATGATTAATATCCGTTTATTTTTATTTTATATTTTTTGCTTATTATTTACCGTTAACGTTTTTCTTCGAATTTCCATGTCCGTTCGCATTTTCACCGTAATGAATTTTCCGAGAAAATCTTCATTTTTTTTCATTAGATAATACGTAAAAATTGTTTTCGTTTTTCATAATTCATATATGATTTTGAAAAATTTCGTTTAACAATTATAAATATCGTATCAGTTAAATAACAAATAAACACTATTTATTATAAATATATTGTTATAACAATATTTTCTTACTGTTATTATAATTGGATCAATTATTTACTTTGTAATATTTTTAAATATTATACAACATTATTATTAATGAAAGCGTTGAAGATGATGCTTAATCAAAATTGTAAATTCTCGAGTTGTTACTGAATATATATTAATATTTTATTGAAGAAGCACATTTTATGAACTGAAATTTTCCGAGTTCGAGTTGAAAACTCTTTGAATACATTATGAAATATACAATTTATTTGAAAAATAATCAAGGGCGTACCTCTGAACTTTTAATATGAAAATAATTTACATTTTATTTATATCTATTATTGTATATATTTTAATAAAGTCGTTAATTTATTTAACATATTAAAATATTAAAATTTTTATATTATATTAATATTTTTATATTGATATATGCTTAAATATACGTCACATATGTCATTACGAATGTACGACAACCGCCATTTATTCTTTAACAACCTGAAATCTACTAGCGAAATAATACAATAATACAAGTAAAAAAGTGAAAAAACTTGAGGTGTATCATTATTGAAGATTACGAAAGCCGCGCACACACACACACACACACACACACACACACACACACACATATATATATATATATATATATATATATATATATATATATATATATAATAAAATCTATAGTATTTTACCGCCCCTTTCGTTTTATTCTACATTTTAAATCGCATACTATTAGAAAAACGTACTCATGTCGGGTTACATTAGCATTCTCATGTTCGGTTTCTTTCGTACGAGGGTAGAAATTTTTATTCAGCTATATAAAAATGAAACGACACGTATATCCGTTATATATATATATATATATATATATATATATATATATATATATATATATATATATATATATATATATATATATATATATATATAGTGAAGAAAAAGTGGGCGCTTTTCTTTTTCTTTTCGTTCGTCGTTATATTTTTTTCCATCCCCTATTTTCTTTTGGCGGTGTTTTCACGCGATTTTTTGACCTCGAAGACCATCAACCTACAGCAGTTTGCCTTAACTGCCACCTCAGGGGTAGTTAGTTTCTTCTCGGTCATCGTTCACGGTCAACGACGGGGTTGATGACCACGTTTTATTCGCCAAATTTGCGGCCGAGGGGGAGAGGGGTTGAAAAAAGGAAATGTCCTATTTGTTGTGAATATATATATATATATATATATATATATATATATATATACCATATATATTAAAATTTGAATTTTTAATACCAAAAAAAATAAATCATATTCTTTTATTGTAATATAGAAATTGAGTATAATTTCAATATTAAAATATATTTTTTACAATTTAAATATAATAATACCATATATAAATAGTAATATATAAATTTATGATATAATTTTGTATAAAATAAATGAATTCAAGTCTGGTGCCTCCTTTATAATAGTCGTACTTTAAGAGGTCAGCTGTCAAAATTGAAGCAAAATTTGATCGCAAAAATTGAAATATTTTATATGAAAAAATATTGAAATATTTTATATGAAAACATATTGTAATAAATTGATCGTGAATATGAAGATGATTTATATTTTGAGTTGCAAAGATTATTTAATTGTAAAAATAAGGTAGTATTCGAGTGTGACTCCGTCGTCAGTGCACGGCGGCGACGCTAGCATTATATATATTTTCGAAATAGATATAAAATTGTTATTATATTATATAAACCTTTTTTTCTTTTTCAATTTACAAAATGTTTCTTTATAAATAATTTTCGTGAAATAAAATATTTTTTTGTCATAATATAAAATATTTGTTGATTTTATATTGAATTATATAAAAATATTTACGAAAGAATGTTTCTTATTAAATATATGAGAATGAATCAAAATATTTAATATGAATAGTGTATAATAAAAATGATTGAAAAATTTTCAATATACTCTTTTTTCTCGATATACAAAAAAATATGAATATGAAAATAAACACATTTTTCATACGCAAAAAGAATTGATGAATTTTTGTTGAAAATCTCATTTTTTTTTATATATTTCATCCTCAGCCCCCCCCCCTCGCCGCCGAAAAACTTCTTATATAACGTACAAATATAGTATACGATGAAAACGCATAGTTTTTCCTTATGTCTGGAGCTTTTGAATTTTCGCCGAGATGAAGAAACATGAATATTTCATATCACAATTCCGCATTTTTCCTCTCGCGTCTTTACGAAAAGAAAATTCTTTATATAATATTTTTTTCGCACTTTTTTCCTTCGTGCTCGTTTCTAGTTTATCTCGTATTGTTTTGTATTTCGAAGAATAATAATATTATATTGTATTATTATTCATGCACAGCATAAAAGTGTTAAAAGTAAATTTACATTTATTTATCTCGTAATATTTTCGCTTTTTGTTATACAACAGTAATTACAATATTTGCATAACTACTGGTTTTTTATTTTGCATGAATTTAAATATATATTTAAAATCACATTTGTCATATTTTCTAGATTATTTTTTCTATATTACGAATACATTTAATATATTTTTTGTCAATTATTATTGAAAGTTAACTGACAAATTGTTTTTCTTCAACACATTTTAATATATGGTTAGTTTTTTTTTAAATTTTATTATACATCAAATTTTTAAAAGTCGTATAAAAAATTTGTAGTTTCATATCTTTTATATTGTAATAAATTTCATTATATATAATATAAAAAAATCAAAACGTGTTTAGTGTTTGTTAAATGAGACGTTTTATATAATTAATTATTTCTATCTAGTGATTCAAATTATTGATTTATAATTAATAAAAATCGTATTTTATTTATTAATTTTCGAATAATGAGCACGTTTACTTGTTAATGAAATATAATAATGCAACACCTTAACTGTTTTCCATTTGTATTTTAGTTCCGGTATTTTTTTTTTTTTTGTAATAATGTTAACATGATCTCGCTAAAGAGTAATATAATATTCACGGTGACCTATAAATTACAACATGTTATAATGTGTTTATAATTATTTATTAAATTTTAATTAATATTAATTGAATGGAAATCGCTCGAAGCGCGCAAAATTAATTATAATCCTTTTAATAATAAGTCGTTATTTTATTTTTGCATTTATAAATCATGATTTTAAATACGCAAAGGAATTTTCTTTCGTTTTTTTTCTATTTTTTTTTTTTGGAATTTCATGATTTAATCGTTTGATTTATATTATTAGCGCGATTATATATTTTTTAACTCTTGACTTATTCGGGTTACTTTAAAATATATTACAATATTATATGTTTTTTTTCTCGACCTTATTAATTAATCTGTATTTAAAGGGCAGTCTTTAATTGTGCAATTTGAATATTAAAATAATATAATAATAGTAATTTTAACGATTTTTAAAAAAATATAATATTAAAATCGTATTAAATATATTTAATATTGATTACATTGTAATCGACGTGTATTATTACGTTTGTATTATTGCCTAGGCAATATGAATAATACATATATATAATATAATGTATTATTATTATGAATTATATATAAAAGATTGAAATATCAAAGTTCAAATATTACTTTAGTTTTGTTATCAGAATTAAAAAAAAAAGATTATGTTAATTTTATTATATTTAAATGTAAATATTTATCGCGTTTGAATATTCGTATTTATCTGTTAAATTTCATATTTATTTCGCTTAAAAAAATACGGTTTTACATAAGGATATTATTAAAAATTTGGATTTTATTAGTAATAATAAGAGAATTTCATTTGAGCGTTTTAACGTTATATAAAATTTAATAAAATTCGTTGTCCATATTGAAATTCATATTATATATTTTATTTTTAGAAATATCTGGGATTATTATCAATATTACATATATATATATATATATATATATATATATATATATATATATATATATATATATATATATATATATATATATATATATATTTAAAACATGCCATAAAAAATTGAGATAAACATATTACGTAAATATTATCAAATATATAAAAAAGACATAAACGTTTTTCGAACTAAAAATATATATGGAATTTATTTTTTTTCGATATGAGTAATGAATTCCGATATAAAAAAAAATATATTTTTATAACGTAAAATTTTGATAATATTTATAATTATTTATGTAACAAAATTATTAGATTTCCTGTAATTAATTATTTTATAATCTTTTTTATTTGATATCTTTTTAAATATTATTTTGTAATAATTGTTTGAGAAGATAATAATAATAAAATATTTAAAATATATATTTTATATTTATTTAAAACACGTTTCTTTGTAATAAACATAATATATGTACGCTATAAATAATTTTGTATTTTCAGTAAGTAATAATTATTATAATTATTACTTGCAGTAATTATAATTATTTTCATTCAACTTAGTATTATGAAAATAATTATATTATTCAAAATATTATTAGATATGTATTTCAAAACAGAAACATCATCAAATTTTCATTCGTCGAATAATTTTATTCTGTTAAGTTTTTCTTTCTAAATAAAAAATAAATTATTTAAAAATTTTAATATCTCTAAAAAGTGACATCTATCGTTTACCATATATTATCTAAAAATCTTAGTTTTAATTTGTTCAATCCTGAATAAAATTACATTTAAATTATTTTCTTTTAAAATTATACAATTTTAATATGATTATTAGAATTCTGAATAAATATATAACAAGATGAAGAAATCAATCGAACCATTTTTAATACAATAATTTAATATAAAATCTTCCATAATGATAAATTTATATATATTCAGCGAAAAATACAAAGAAAATTTTGACTTAAAAATACTGAAAACAATATATATATTGCGTAATATTCATTATTTATTCTTAACGCAGTGGCGTCGAAAATTGCTTCATTGTATTAATTCTTATTTATTTATTTATTTTTTTCTTTTGATGGAATTAATAAGGTCTCTCAATTGCATATTAAATAAAATACAACATATTATAAAAACACACGTTTATAATAATTTATTGCTCTCACACAATATAATTAATTGAATTCGGTACTCTGTAATAAATTCAATTTTATCAACGACAATTTCTAATTTATTTCTTTCGTCATTAGTGAATATAAAGCGTGCGTCACATTTTTGCGTCTAAATGTATATTTTTTTATCTAAATAAATATAAAATAAATTATGATTTATTGATTGTTTTTTAATATTTGTAATTAATAATATAAGAAAAAAGTTTTTTTTCTATATATCATCAACATTCCACTCATTTATGTTAATTTACGTTATGAAACTGTTTCGTTCCAAGAAAAAAGAATTCGAGTCTATAATTTTGAATGACAATGAACAAAATGTTGGGTAACATGTGTTGTACAATCTTGCTTCAGTGATTTTCAACCAGTTTTTAGTGTGATTTTATTACGTTTTCTACGAATCGATTCATTATTCCTGCGACATACATTAATATAATATAATGTATTGTAATGAATTCTTAACGTTTCTAAGAAGAAATCGTTCATTTAATAGTATTTTTTGACGATTATTAGATAGAATAAATTAATAGTGTTGATTTAAAATTGGCGTGTTAGAAATATTTAATAGAACAATTAAAAAAAATAGTAATAGAATAATTAAAAAAATATAATTTTGAAAGTCTTCAATGGATAAATCGATATTATTTTTATTTAAAATGTGTTTATACAAAATTTCTACATATTATACAAATTATTCATTAATCGTATTAACTAATTTTAACAAATCTGAAAATAAATTAAGAATACACATATATAAATTACACGATTATTTTAATTAATTGTTGTATATAAATATATTCCTGAACAATGAAAAATAAGTTTTTCATTTAATTTTCTTCACTTTTTCAACGTTTTCAATCGATAAAATTATTACGCAATTCGCCATTAATTTCTCGATTTTATTTAGAAACGCGATAAAACGCTAAATAATTGTCGGACGAAGCAAGAAAAGTAAAAAACAACGACACATATATATATATATATATATATATATATATATATATATATATATATATATTTATATTTATATTTTACGTGTGAACGATGTCCATATTTAAATATATGGTAATTAATGAAAGCGTATCGTACACGTGTACCGGAAGTTGGTAACGGCTGACTGTTTTTTTTTCTCTCGCGTATATCCGCTTTCCAAACGTTTTCCTTTCGCGGAAAAATCCGTTCGTTTCTTTTTTGTTTTTTTTTTTTTGGGAATTTTATGTCGAATTTTGAAATATTTTCGTTTTTATAGTATCAAGTAGTATAATTTAACATCGTTTTATTTTTGATTTAATAAAAAAATATTATTTTTTATTTTTAAGAATATATTATGAATCTTCTAAAACTCTAAAAATCGATATCGTCACACTCAAAATATTATTTATTTTTGAAACATTTGTTCAATAAACGTTGGACAGGTGTTGTTGATGCGTCTGAAAAAAAAACATTTTTTTTTCAGACGCATATTTTCATATTTTCAACAATGAAGCGATATTTCTATACCGATTTAAAACGGACGCGTCTTATAATATAATATATGAAGCGATTTGCCAAAAGATTTTGTCTCGAATATTTAATAATAAAATACAATATATTATTTACGCGTTCATTCTGACGACGTAATAATTTTTCCGGTCTGTCGAATAATTTATTTATTTATTTATATTTATGTGTATGTTTTTTTCCCTTTTTTTTGCGTAATTTGCCCCCTTCTTTCGTTTCAAAATGTGGTTCAATCTCATAACGATAATTCGCATTCGCTAATAATGAAAAACAATGAGATTTTTTTTCAGACATTATTGCCAACATTTTTCTCACAAATGGCGGATAGAAAGCGAAATCTGTTATCATTCTTATGTTATCAAATTAAAATTTACGCATTTATGCTGTGAATCGAATGCCATAATAATAATCAAATATATTTTTTTAGAATTTTTCATTTTTGATGACAATCACGATTGTGATGTAAGAACGATGTCTGATAATAATCAGACACGTTATGTATTTTATTTGTGTGTGAGTTCTTCATTTTTTTATTTCCGGTACAAAAATTGGTATAATTTTTGCACAATCGAGTGAATAATTTTGTAACCAATAATCGCGATATTATCATTCCTTAATATAATTATGTTGAATGTTTTTTTTTTATTTATTGAAGAGTCCTTTGCATATAAAAATTATATAAGTTGCACTTTATGGATTAAAAATGAAGAGATTGTTATCTAAAGTAATTTATCAAATTTTATAAAGTAATGAAACACTATCGTATATCTAAAAGCGTTTTATAATATATTATTTCCTTTTATATATCGTTATATTTTATCATTATTTTATATTACATATTTCCGGTATTAAAATAATAGTGATTTGTATTTTAAATACAGGTCGTAGACCATGCGTTGTTTATCACTATATAATAAATATAATAATATTTTGAAATAATGTATTTTTATATATAAATGAAAAAAAAAAGGTTTTATATTAATTTTTCATTCATGAAATTCTATCTTAAATTTTTATTTGAAACTGAAACTGTATAATATTTTAATTGTGTAAACTATTTTTCGATTATAATTTAATAAATATATAAAAAAAATATTAAATTTATATTGCTTCTCTGAAAATAAATATTTATGTCGCTTTAATATTATACACGTAAAATGTTAATAATTAATATTTTATATATGAAAAGTATTTTTTGAAATATTTCTAAATTATTTGACGATAAAATTCCAAATTGTTTTATAACGATCTTTAGTTATAATAACTGCATATTTTTACCTATGAATTTTAATATGGAAGCGCAGCTGTATTTTACCTTTGTTGAAAGTTTTCAGACTCGAATAACCGTATTCCGTATTGCGAAAGTCTGAAAAACTTTTTCACGAAACTTTATCCCGAACGGCCGTAATGAAAATCGTTTAATCGCACCTTTGAAATTCCTTGTTTTTCATTATTGTTTTTAAATTTAATTATACAACATATTTTTTCATGTTGTTTTTTTTTCCTGAAAAACCATTTCATGAATTGCAATATTACTTATACCATATACTATAACAAATGATATCGTTATATACAATTTTAATATAAATAATAATATTTTAATATTCAACAAATTATTTTAACTTTTATACTTTTATTGAATGATCAGATGTTTTAAAATATATTAATTTTTTTAATATGGATTATATTTAAATAGCGTACATGTAATTTTCGTATCGTTCTGTATATATGTTTATATATATATATATATATATATATATATATATATATATATATATATATATATATATATATATATATATATATATATTTACAGTACGTGTAAGCATTCACGTTCACATATATTTATATGGTCACAATTTACATATTATCGGTGAATATAAATTGCCAGTTCAGAATGTAATTAGAAATTATTCCTGCTCAGATATATCACGTGACCCACAAACGAGGCGTTGAAATGTATGTAAACTATTTAATTATTGTAATTTGACTAATTTTATACACTTCTCGTATGCGAAATTCCATTACATTATAACGAATTTTATGCATGATATTTAATTTTTATTAAAAAAAAATCTAATATTTATCATGCAATTAACAATTTAAAAATTGATAGGTTCAATATTTATTTATAAATATATATAATTAAATAAAATTATATTTTCAAGTGTATAAATATCATGAAACAATTTATGGAATTTATAATAAAATCAAAAATTTATTTTTTTCAAAGGTTTCGACATTAATATTGATATATAAATATATACCATATATAATAGAAATTTTTTTACGTAATAAAGAAAGCCAACTGCAATTTTATAATTGTAATGATATTTTTAATTTTAAATACTGAAAAAAAAATATTATTCTGTTTGTTCTGCGTGTTAAAAATTCAACAGTGCATATAAAATGTGCATCTTTTTTGGTGAATTTTCAAATTTTAGTATTATATATATATATATATATATATATATATATATATATATATATATATATATATATATTTATTTATTTATTTATTTATTTACCTTTTCACTTATCTTTTATATATTATATATGTACATTTTATATTAAATATTAATGCAAAAAAAAAACATATATTATAATAAGAATAATAATGGCAACGTTATGATCATTAGTTGTGCTATATATAATAGGGCAGCGAGAGTGTTAATGCTTTCAGATTTCAGTACTTCGATAACGAATGGAATCATCCAAGTCGTTGTTGGCATATCGATTTCGTCAACTGTGCTTGAACTTGAGTGCTTTTCTCGCACTTTGCGCTTTGTAAATTTTTAATATACAATACAAATAAAACATTTTTTTTATATATTATTTTAAATATAATCTAAATGAAATATGACAGTTATATTATTCTAATTGCACATGTTTTATAATATATATACATACACACAATATGTGTTGTATATGAGAATTTCTTTGATCTTTTTATTTATTATATTCATATAATGTCAGGGTCTCATGTTAGATCGTTACAGTACTCAACACAAACAATTTGATATATTTTTTTTTCAGTCAATAAAACTTAATTATTATAATCAAAATTGTCAAACTGTTTTTCACACACGAACGATTTAAATTATCGAAATGAATAAAATATCAAATGTAGATATAAAAACGATTTGTGATAGATAAATATTACCGGTGTATATTTATTATCGTGATAATCAATACTCAAATAATAAATACATTTCATATATAATCCAATCGTTTCATTACGATTATTGAATTGTACGCGCGGATTATATTTACTTATTTATTTATGAATGTGTTCGTTTTTATCTAGTGTATTTTATTATTATTATTATTATTGAACTAAATAAATATAGAAAATTACAAAGAAATATATTCAAGTATTTTTTTGTATGTAGCAGATAAAAACATTTTAGTAAAAAGATCAAAGAAAATCCAAACGGAGGAAGGAAATGTGTTAGGGAGGGAAATTTATTTTTAGCATAATAATCTTCCCTGCTTTTCATTTGGAAATCAGGATTTGCTTTCTATTTAACCTTCCGTTTTTCTCTCCCTGTATATATTTCAATATATACCATATATATAGAGTAAAAAAAAACTCCTTATACTTATATATTTATTTAACAAATATTTCCCCAGTTAAATTTATATATAGAAATGATGTTATTTTCGCTTCGGAGACATTTTTTGTTTTTTACAATTCTATAAATATATATTTCCATCTAGATATTACATTTTCATTTCGTAATAATTACAAACGTATTTTCATTTTATCTTTTCAGTGTGTCAAATGAAAAATGGTTGTGAATTTTATGTGATATATGCTGTGTTTAATGTGCGATGCAAGAAGGTGTGAGATGAGATCAAATCGTTGATATGTTGGTACAAAAAAGTTCAGTTGGTAAGTTATTTTCTATCGAATCATATTAATAAAATAAATAAAATTATATATTTTTTCATATTGATATTAGACGACGAAAGGAAAATTGTCTGACGTTTATAATTTATATTTTAATAATATTATATATGCCCCGGAGACCAATGAATCCTTAAAATATCTCGGTAAAATGAATATTCATAGATTAAAATTTTGCGCAGACTACGAACGTTCAACGATAAACATTTGTCTATTTTTTTTTTAATGTGAATTCATAAACGAAGGACATTTAATTTTTAAATTATGCGAAAACATTACAAAAATATTCACAGACGTATAAATTATTTCACATATTTTCTATATTTTTGTGCCTTATTAATATTAAAATCGTATATATTATATAATTTAAATATAATAATAATTATAGGAATATATAATTCGATTGATTCCGAGAATAGATTATTTATAATATCAATGCTAGATAATCTATATGTATAAATTAATTTATTTATATATTGAAAAAAAAAATTTTTTAATAAAATATGTTATATAATAATATTTTAGCTCCTGTGACGAACCCTCCAAAAACTCAATATGAACAGCTATTACACAGTCTTCAGCATGACAACAGATGGTTACACGAGGTAAAATACTTTCATAAAATCACAATTTGTCACACATCGTATATAAATATAATTTTGAATATATATGTATATTTGTTTAGTTGTCGCTGGGCAAAAGGGTTGGCTATTATAGGATTTCGAGTGATATAGGCAGTGGAAATTTCTCACAAGTAAAATTAGCAGTTCACCAATTAACCCGAGGTAACCGGGCTTGAATTTAGACACGTTAATTATCTTTGTGTTTTCATCTATTATTAGATTGCGTTAATTTGTTTGTTTTTTTTTTATTTTCTAGACAAAGTAGCCATTAAAATCA
Organism: Leptonema lineaticorne; assembly: GCA_024500535.1. Lineage (NCBI taxonomy): Eukaryota > Metazoa > Arthropoda > Insecta > Trichoptera > Hydropsychidae > Leptonema > Leptonema lineaticorne. The sequence goes on from JANIJI010000007.1 coordinate 8,079,372, forward strand.
TCGACAAAAGTAAATTAGATAGCAAAACTCGCAAGATGCTCACGAGAGAAATATCCACTATGGAAGCCGTACATCATCCAAATATTATAAGGTATATTTTATATTATTATTATTATTATTATTATATTGACGATAATAATATTTATATCGATGATGTTTTTTTTTTTAAAACTATTTCAGACTTTTTGAAGTCGTAGAAACGTACAGTAAGATACATTTAGTTACCGAATATGCGGGAGGAGGTGAATTGTTCAATAAAATATCGATGGATGGAAAATTGGAGGAGTTAACTGCCAAAAAACTTTTTCTACAAGTATTGCACGCTGTAAAACACATGGTAAATTTTAGATTATGCAATATGTTTACCAAAAAAAAAAAAAAATGTTCGGGTTTAAAGAGTAGATAACGGGTGTTTTTCTTTTTATCATTTGATAATGTATTTGTAGGGCGTTGGCCTCGTCTCTTTGTTAATGTTTCATTTCCTAAGTGGGATAATAGACTTTCATTATTATGAAGTCTTGATAAACACCTGATGTCATTTTAACACAGTGATATTCAAACATAAGCTAGACAGCCGATTCTGTGTTGGTTTACAAGAAAAATAACTTATAATATCGATTTGTTTTTCATATATAAACATAATATATTTTATATAAAATTTATTTCTGTATAATGCAATAAAAAATATACACGATTTTCTCAATCGAAAAATTTGAGTAACACTGGTTAATCTGACAAACAATCAGTATTTTCTTGAAATTATCGTTTATTATATAAATTTTACGATTTTCACAATATTTTCATTTTTATAATATTTTTGATTGTCATTAATGAAAATTATAAAATAATTAATTTGTTTAATAAAATATTATTTTTCAGCACAATAAAGGTTTTATACATAGGGATATAAAAGCTGAGAATGTGTTTTATGCATCTCCAACTGTGGTTAAATTGGGCGATTTTGGATTTAGTACTCAATTGACAAACGGTTTGTATTTTTAATTATAATATTATCATCCATGATATATGATTTATATAATACTTATTAATAACTTTACCCATTGATAAAATTTTATGAGCCATTTATATTACATTATTTATGGTAATGTTAATCATGCGATAATAATATTAAAATAATATATTATTTTTTTGATATTGATTTGCATATTTATTATATAGATAATGTAATTTAAATTTCAGGTATGTGGCAGCCATTAAATACATTTTGTGGCTCTCCGCCTTATGCAGCTCCTGAACTCTTCAGAGATGAGAGTTATTATGGACAATTAGTTGATGTATGGGCTTTGGGGATCTTGCTTTACTTTATGGTAACTGGTACGATGCCATTTAGAGCGCATACTGTAACTGCATTAAAAAATTTCATATTAGAAGGTAAATATCAAATTCCTGGATACGTAAGTGATCAATGCTGCTATATAATTGGTAAATAGTTTGGGCTTAATTTTATAATAATAGGTTCTAGAAAAACAAATAATTGACATGGTAATGTTTTAATTATAGAACATACTTTGATTCAAACTCCAAAACAACGATTGACTATAGATGAAATTATGGAATGCGAATGGTTTCATCTGCCACCGTCGCCTCCAGTACCTGATTTTAGTCGACGTCGTAAAAATTCCTTAATGGTATTTGCTACAAAACTCCGACGTGGTTCATCACCGATAGGACCAAACAACAAAATTACAGACCTCAATAATGCAGCCGATAAGACTAATTATAGAAAATGCTCGACTACATTACCAGAAAACTCCCTTAGGAATTTTAGTACTAAAAATAAAGTTGGTGCAGCTAAATTAAATGCTAGTCAAGTCAATGCTGATAGTATAACTAGTGTCAGTGAGGAAAAGCAAGGAAACGGTGACGCTAATAGTGTTGCAGTTCATACAAAGAAAAAATCGGTTTTATCCAAAGGTCAATCTTTAGATGTACAAATGCTACCATCTACGAAGCCATCTGTAATATTAAAATGTTCCGACGGCACACCGGTGGAACAGGGAAGATTTATAATGTTACCAACGTGTACTCATGATTTAACATTTTTGAATCCACTTGAAGTGAAAACTAGGGAAAAATTGAATCAATACGGAATCGACTCTAAAATGCTCTGCGACAGTATAGGATTAAATTCGAAGAGCGCTATAATAGGCATATATAGGGTTGTGATGCACAGGGTTTTAACCGAAGAGTATTTGTGGAATAGTCTAAATGATCCAAACACACTGAACATCCATGGCGAGAAGGATACAAATAAAAGCCGTCGAGAAAATGAAAAGAGGACATTGAAACAACGAATATCGGGAGCTTGTGTTATACTGTGATTATATTATTCTTGTAAAAAGTTACTTTTATACAGATCTTGTGTTCCCAACGGTTTGTTTTTCGTGATTTTATCATCATTCAGTCTTTTCATATTTATTATTTTACTTATGTGCCGTTGTATAGCGTTATTGATTATCGCACTTCAAAATTTATATATTTATCTTTTATTACTGTAGCTGTGTGGAGGTTTCAGGACAATCAATGACTTATTTTATAAATTGCTTTATATTTTCATTCACTACGAAAATAATTGGAGGATGAATCGCAATGATCTTATATAACTAACTCATTAAGATCCTATATAATTGATCTAAAAACCGATAAATATTATAATTTAATTTTATTATGAATTAATGACGCAGTGAAATTAGAAAGTGTTGTATTCCTTTTTCGTGTCAACTTTTCCTCATATCAACGGGAAGAAAAATAGTCTCAATTAAAGCGCTTTGATACTTTCTAAAGTTCACTACTTCACTGATTTTAAATTATAAAATATTAATTTTACAAGACTATTTTTCATTTTAAACTTAATATTTTTTTTCCATTGTACAAAAATTAGTCACGATTTCTAATCATTAATAATTATCAATTCATATAACTATTTTGATATTTATAATAATTAGTTATTAATATAAAATTGTTCGTTTGAAACGTTGTCTATATAGAAAAAAAAAAACTTTGTAAAAAAAATACATATAATTTTATACGTTAAATATTGAAAATGTGTAAATCCTTTCAAAGGATACTTTTGGGAATACTTGATATTTAATATTTAATAGTGATGTATTACATATTTACTGATTCAAGACATTTAATAATATTATATAAAACAATATACGTAATAATATTTACAAAAAAAACTTCTATAATTATATAAAATTAGTTTTTTTTCAATTCGAATAAAAAATGTGGACATTTTTTACGTATTTAAATATTATATATGACCAGTGAATTCATTTTATTAGACTGAAAATATCATTCCCATTTTCATTAATATATTTTAATTTTATGTATATTTATTTTATGATTTCAATTTATTTTCTTACATTATTATAATATTATATGTATTAAACCTAAGAACTCTGGTCTAAATGATATACATTTGTGTATTTTATTAAAATATTTGCTTAGTTACACCAAAGCTTTAAAACATTACATATTATGTTAATTTATAATGTACTATATTTTGTAAATTCTGATTTTTTTTTACTGATATAAAAATTAAATAAACATATTTTAAGATTAGAACAAATCACACGATTTAAGTTAGATTAAAACTATTGAATAGTTGTAATTTGTAAATCTTTCGATTGTTAATTAGTGATGTTGTATGTATATTAAATTGTTATTTTATTTTTGTAGATGCTTATTTTAAGGACGCCCTTTTAATTATTTACCATGACTACGTTTATATATATATATATATATATATATATATATATATATATATATATATATATAATAGAAAACTTTTTAAATCTGAAAATAGATTACAAAACTGAAAAAAAAAATGGGCAACAGGTTGTCAATTATTCTATTTTCATTGAGAAGTTCTTTTTCTTATTCATCTTTTGTTATATGCAAAATTCATCAGCGAGAATTGAAAATTTTTATATTATGATTAAATAATAAATATCAATGTTTAAATATATATAATAATATATAAATAAAAAATTTTCTTGATAAAGACAGATTCTTTTCGATATGTAAACGATTGATAAATAAAAAATTAAAGTATTTTTTTACACGTAGGTATCAGGTGTAAAATTTTAATTTATTAATTGACACTAATCAATGAATTAATTGATTAATGTATTGTCGTTGGGAATGAGCAAGTATGCAAAATCTCAACTCGATTAGATATATTGGAAAGTGATCGAAAAATTGATTACAATATTTGCAGCAGACAAACAAACATTGCAAGTTAATTATTAGTTAGTATGTAAATAAAGTCGCTAAAAATATTCTCAATAGTTTTTTAGTAAGTAATCTATTTTCAGGATTAATTTTAGTTTTTTTCCACTCTTAATAAATCCTCTTCATCGATGAACGACCGACACATTTTTACGATATGAAAATACAATTGTAAGAAATATTACAATAACGCTTACAATTTTGATAAAAAAAAAATAAAAAATAAAAATCTGATGCCACAGTAGAGAAATAAGTTACCAGACGAATAGACTGATTACTTATATAATAAAAATATATATATGTTGACGTGCAATAAATATAGGTTTCGTTCCTTGTTCTTCCATTGAAAACAATTAATTATTCAGTCATTATTTTTCACGTAAATCGTTCACAGCGTGTATATATATATATGTTTGTGAATATATTTTTATAGTTGAAGATATTGATCATTATCAGTATTCGAAAGTGTGAATAGTTAAAATATATACTTACAAGATTATATTTATATGTGTAAAAATTAATAATTAAAATAAAAAAAGAAACCAAGTATTGTCAGTAATCGCTTCATTATAATAGATATATTATTGCATTAAAAAAAATATTGTAATAGTTCAAATTTATTCTATAGAATATGTGTTTCTAATAAATGTTCAATGAATATTGTTTTATTATTATTATTATTTTATGTTTAAAATTGATATTTAGTCTTAATATACATTTGAATGTAATATTTATATGGTGAATTGGCCAAAAATTCGAAATACGAAATATTAATTATTCTTTAATTCAAAAAAAATTGTATCCAGTGATGTAGTAATAATTTTATAAATTTTCTAAATATTAAAAAAAAATCATCATTACGCCATCACTGGATTAATATAAATCTTAAAATTTTTATATTATAATATCAGCTTTAAAAAATTTAAAATATTTGAAAAATATTTAGATATGAATGAAAAACACTTTCAAACTTATTACTTTTCTTAGTAAAAGATGTGTGCAATTAATTATATTCTGAAAATCGTTCGTCATAGCATTTATTCTATTTCTTTCCTTTTTTTTTAATTTTTAACGATAAGATTTCGCATATCTATTATATATGTATCAGAAATATTAAACGGTACTAAATTAAAATGAAGCATAATTAAATGTATAAATAAATAAATATGTAATTATAGTTGTTTGCAGTGCATATAATAAAATAATATGATGCCAATTATAATAATTATATTGTGCAAGATTGCAATGTTTTTAAATATGTAGTCTTTTAGTATAAACATTTTATTAGAACCAAATAAATAAATAAATGGAAGAGCTATTTCAATCTTAAATATTCATATCATTTTTTTTTTTTTGCACAACGCATATATATATGACCAATTTTCATTTCTAAATGTTTAAGTCTCTTTCTTAACTTTCGGAAATATCAGATTAATTTTTATATTATGCTAAAATTTTTTTCTAAGACCAAAGCTATTATAAAATAGTGATATATGATAATGTTATTATTATCTTTTTACGTAATATCTGTTTCTAAAACAAAATGTAACAGTAGTTATTAGTTTGTTACTACAAAATAAATAAATGTAGTGAATAATCGAATGATTAGTGTAAAATGGTAACTATAAATTTTAACTCATCATTTTTTTTTTGTAATATTTTGTGATCGATAAATGTTGAATGAATGAATCGACGTTAGAAATAATTTTATTCATCACAATAAAGTGATTCAGTTCGTATTATGTTTACGTTTGTTTTATTTATACGCCTGTTTATTTCTAATGACATTTTTTCAATAATAGAATTTAATTATGATTAATGTTTATATTTTATGCATAATTGCAGTTTTTCAGTGAAAAAAAATATAAATGATATTTATTTGGTGTGTTGTTCTCTATAAAATAAAACGAAATGTGATAAAATATATTATTTATTATAAATGTTACTATTATTACATCTAAATTTAAAAAATGAAATATTACTCGATTAATACTATTTACTATCAACAAAAAATTTTGTATAAAAAAGTGTAAATTTTGGAATGAATACTTTTTAACATATTATTAACCAATAATACTCCGCATGTTCAAAAAAACAAGTTTCATATTCATATATAATAAAAAAGACGAATCTAAACAAGAATTTATAATATAAATATAATAATTAATAATAGTACTACGTTAAATTAATTGAATTATGCAAGTACTAGCCAAAAAAATTGGATATATTTGAACATGAATAAATGCAAAACAAAATGGTTATATTTTTATGGTGATATTTTAAATGTTCAACCTTGCATGATGAGTCTTACAAACTCTTCATAGTTAATATTACCTTGAGAATCTTCTTGACCTTGTAATAATTGTTCTACCTGTAAGAAAACATACAAAATTATTTGAATTACAAATTAAATTAGAAAGAAAATAAAATTAAACATTAATTTACTTCATCGTCGCTCAATTTTTCACCGAGTGTTGATAGAAGATGTCTCAATTCAGCTGACGATATCACACCGTTACCATCTTTATCGAAATGCCTCAGGCCTTCGATAAAATCATCGGCGGTGTCTGCAGATCTTGTTTTTGAAATTGCCTAAGACAATAATCATCAGTTATTATAAATTATAAGATTACGTTTTCGAAATAAATAATAGTCAATTACTTGATAAATCGGTAGGAAGACTTCGAACGATATTCTTTCATCCGGTTTCAACTGATTAGTGCACTTTTTAACATCGGATTCAGTTGGATTTTGTCCGAGGGCGCGTAGAGCGTCTCCGACCTGAGCTACGTGTATTTTTCCATCGCCGCGCGAATCGAACAACTGGAATGCTTCCTGAAATTCTACACGCAACATTAATGGTAACATAAATAGAAATTAGCAAAAATAGACGATCGACAACGGGTCAACGACACCGTTCACACCTTCGACAGAAGTCAATTTCAATTTACTCGGCGGTTCGTACATTTTGATGATAACGTTAGCGGTCGAGCGATTGAAATAAACTAAAAACGTTCAAACAATATTTAACAACTGTTCGCGTACATTTCTGCTGACACGAGTACGTATTGAAAAAAAAATGCGTTACATTTTATGTATATGGTCATTCGAGACTCAGCACCATACTTAAAGATTTCAAAATGAGTCCATATAAGGAATGTGGGCCGTTCGAATAACGAGACCTGATGACTCACAATATAACGTTCGACGTGCGTAAATCGTCAAATGAAAACGTTTTACACATGTTTATAAAACTGTATCGTAAAATAATACAGATGGTTTTGCTTAATGTGGAACATAAATAGCTAACTGAAAATACAATGTATATATTCATGTATGAGTTAAATTTAAATTAGTATCGATAGTGAAGTATACTTTTTTTCAGTCAGTTTTCATTGCAAGCAAAATTTATTAAGATGAAATTGAACACTGAAACTATTTTTGAAATGTATCAGTTATGAAAATAATGAATTGTTCATATGTAGATATTTTTACTCAGATTTAATGCGGTGATGTGATATTTCGTCTATTTTAAAATTCGTTATTGTATATTTTCTGAATACAAGATTAATTTCAAAGCATTTTATTTAAATATAAGAATTTTGCGACTATATTACAGAATTTAAACGTTTAAAATAAATGGAATAGGGAAAAAACAAACTTTATAAAGAATTTGTACACCTGTTGAGTGGAAAAAAAAGAGAAATATGTGAATTTTAGAAAAAATATTTTATACTGAACTTAAACATATATATATATATATATATATATATATATGTGTGTGTGTGTGTGTGTGTGTTGGGTGACTTTAATAAAAGATAAATTTGATATACCAACTCGTACACTAAGATAGAAATTGTTGGCAGACAACAGTCATTGAATGTCAGGAAATATCAGTGATAGACCAATACAAATATAATGATAATAAATTATATACATATATAAGAAACATTTCTTTTCCTTAAACATTTGATAAAAAAACAATATTAAAAATTCTATCAAAAATATTAGCAAGAATTAAGAAAATTAGCAAATTTTTATCATAAAAAAATGTAAAATTAAATATTTTTACTTATATAATTTCAAAATAAAATAGAAGATCAACTTGGACTATTATAATAAGTGTTTTTTTTATTTCCATTACATTTATTCCTATCATAAAAATAAACAAGTCTATATATAAATTTAAATGTGTATAATAAATTTACTCTAAAGTTTCTGATATATTACTAGAATTTTACTGTATTCAGAAACACACTTCCTAATTATAAAAACCGAATTTTTTTACAATAAATAAAATAAAGAATCAAGCAAATTTAAATCCATTAGTATTTTTAAAACAGTTGAATTGAATTAAAAATTTAAATAAAAGTTATTTAAATTTTTATTAAAAGATAATTGAAATTTACTATTCTTAATTTAAAATAATCCAACATGTAGTATGTTTTTGAGTCATTAAACGACGTTAAGAATATTTTTTTTAAAACCGTTAGAAAAATTTTTCAAATATGTTAATTTAATCTTCTTGCACAAAAATAATGTTTACTTAATGACTCATGTATGAGGAAAACTGTTAAAATATTTAACGATCATTCAGAAAGCACATATAGCTAATATTACGACAAAAATAAACGCGAACAAAATAAAAAGTAATATCAAAAGCGCACTATATGACGTCTGTCGAAGATTATATCGAATGGATATTGCAAGGTTTCGTGAAAGCATTTACCAGCCAACTGTTCCTCGGTGTAGGCCGCCTGCAAACAAAATGCCATTATCACTATATAGTCCACTCGTCATCAACGTTTATAATATGAAAAATATACTAAAATTACGTTATATTCACTAATAAAAGAAGAACATACCATTTTTACGAAGCAATAGGAAGCAGGGCGCTGTCACGCTGACGTCACGAACGACTCTTTGTGTGCAGTGTTGCCATATTGAAAAAAAACATTTCTAACCACAAAAATAAATAACGTCTACATCAAAAATGAAAATATTTTAAAAATAAGCAATTACAAAAATTAAAAGTAATTATGGCACGCGTTATTTTTTTCAATGTGCATAATTATTATTGATAGTAAATTAATCTTTGTTTCGTAAAATAAATAATATAACTATTATTATGAAATAAAATGGTGTAATTCATTTATAAAAAAAAAATATGCATAAATTTAAATTGAGAAAAAAACAAATACATTATAAAATATCCCAAAAACAAATAATACGAAAATTTAAAAATTTCAAATTAATACTGAAATAAAAAAAGTGTAATATGTATTGAAAGTAAAAATATTCGACTCTTTCACATCTAGTTTTGAAAAAAAATGTTATAGTCGTAATTGTATTTTATATAACACAAATGTTCGTATTTTTGTATTTATTAACTTGATTAATATCTTATTTATAAAATGACATTAAGTATTACTCATTTTTTTATATTATTCTGTAACGTTAAATGATAAAAATGTTGTTAAAAAAATCAATAGAAAAAATAAGTTTATTTAAATAATAATATTAAATTTGTACTAATATATACAGAACAAATTAAGCAATAAAATGTAACTATTATACATCCTATGTCAACATAAAATATTTTATGTAAGAAAATTTTATAAAACCAATATCGTTAAAGCTTTTCTTTTTCACAAAAACAAATTATCACAATTGCGTTATTTGTCACGAATATAAATACGTATTATACGTGTGTTAAAAATCCCACTCACAAGAGTTTTCAATTTCCATATCGTTCATTTTTTCTTCTAACAAAAGCTCTGATATATCTGCAATCATAATAAATAATATTATTATTTTATTATACATATCTTTTCGATATTATAAAATATAAAACATTGTAAATATTTGTATAATATGAATAAAAGTAAAATATATTAACCTATTTCGCTATCAATTGGACGTGCTACGTGTAGAATTTGCTCTAGAGAATCCAATCTATTGATTTGTTTAAAAAATGGGTGAGTGAGTAATTGAGAACAATTAGGACGGGCCGTTGGTTCCCTACGAAAATTATAGTAATTCAATTATAAATTTGTTATTGTATAAAAAAAAAAAAACACCAAAAAAAAATAATTGCATACCGTAAAAGACACAAATTGGTGAATTGATGGAATGTATTATTAAATTTTCTATTTGAATATACTTGCGTTATAGCATTAGTGTCGTTTGGAGTGTCTCCATCATGACCGAGTCCTAAAATATTAAATATTAAAATAGTTTACAAAATATATAATATTAATTCTACAACGTTAATGGGTTTATTTTTTAACATATAAAGAATTTATTAATAAGTAAAATGTATAATTTAAATAGTGAAAAACAATCATACCGTCCATTTCAGATTCATCATAATTATTTGAACGATTTACAAAATTATGAATTGTAGATATGTCTAAAAGTTGTGGCGCACTTCCTCTTACTTTCTCGGTGAGCATTAACGTTGTCGGAATACCAAAAAACGGTATCGCCCCATTTCCTAATTCGCAAGACAGCATTCCAATCGAATATATATCAGATTTTTCATCATAACCTCTTAGATTCTAAATAAAAATTATCGATCGTTAGTTATAAATATTACGAAAAGAATAATGTTATATTCAATATATAAATGAAAAGTAAAATAAACCTGTTCCAGTAATTCGGGGCTAAGCCATAATAAAGACACGTTATCACAATTAGTCGGAGGTAATGCGTGTAGACGTTTCTGTCTCTTACCTCGATGCAATAATGAAGCGGCACTTCTGAGGCCGGTAATACAAACTCTTCCCGATGAACACACTAACACATGACTAGATCGTATACCTCTTTAAAAATGCAAAATAAAAACATTATTAATGAGTTCTTTTTGAATACGGTTAAATATAAAAATATTCGTTTGGATATATATTATAGATAACGGACGAGCTATTGGCGATATTTTAAATATTTTAACGAGAAAGTATTTATACGTGAACTTATTACCTGTGTATAAATCCTTTTTTATGTATATAGTCTAATCCCTGTAAAACGTCCCTAAGTATCGTACGGCACGCTTGCTCCGGAAGTCCATTATGAAAATATCTATTTATTAAATCCCTACACGATCCAAAATTCATTAAAGGCGTAACTATATATAAATATAAGCCGTCCACGAACGATGCGAAATATGGTAATATATTAGGATGCTGTAATTGACGAGTGGTCAAAATTTCTTGCTGTAAGAAAACAATAAGAAGAGAGTGATCGATTTTTTTTAATAGATTACATAATTAAGAATATCGAGAATATATGAAGAAAAGTGCGCTCAAAATTTTCGATCTCGTTATTTAATGAAACTAAGCGCACACAAATTTGGATGTGTGGAAAAATTAAATTTCTCAATGGAGCGAATTATAAATAAATCAGAAAAGTAAAGTTTTTTAAACGCTGTATAAAATTGTTATCAAAATCAAATTTATTTAATTGTGGTTGAAATATGCTAATAATCGTCATTGAAAAGTAATATATATATATATATATATATATATATATATATATATATATATATATATATATATATATATATATATATATATGATTAGGGGGCTTAATCGTTACGGATGTAAATAAATAAAAAAGTTAAATATAAATAATATACCTGCACGAGGGCCGATACGGCTGGGTTTCTTCTCTCGAGATGCAGCCTCTTGAGGACGAAGGTGCGAGTTCGATCGTAACAAGTGGCTTTGAGCACTTGACCCGCTCCACCGCACCACGAGCACAGACATCCTTCGATGTTGACGTCGTGCAGCGAGCGAGGAAATGAACGGTCGGCCGTCTCCGAAGAGCCGGACGCCGCCACCGTTCCCGACCACATTCGGCCCGTTCGACGCGAGCCCTTCACAACATAACCTCCGTTGCAAATGTCACGCCCGCCACCGCAGCACCTAACACGCCGATCTACGACCATCTATTTATTTTTTCAAAATATTATTAAAAAAGAAAATAAATAAATTATAAATAAAATATTTGTCAAAATTCAGATGACTCAAAAAAAGTCCCTTATCAATTTTAACCTTTTCCACTCCATTTTTTTTAAAACCTACTCTAATTTAATTATTACCATTTTAATTACTAATTGATACGTAGTAATTATTAAAAACAAGTTTAAAATAATTATTTGTAGTCCTTTATTTCTTCAAATAAAAACAAAAAAGTTTACAGAAAACATTATTAGCTATTTATATTTTTGTAAAGTGTGGTATCTTAAGCGTAAGGATGTCGACCATCGACCGACATGGAAGCGGTAAGAGTTAAAAGTTTTATAATCGTTTAATAATAAAATCTCAAAAAAAATATAATATATAAATATTTTTTTGAGATTTTATCTTTATTTAAATAATTATTTCTCATTTTTATAATTAAATTCACATATTGTTTATTATGTAGAATTTGCGTATGAAAACGACAAAAACAGAAACGTTTACTTCGAATCGACGTTCAAAATACAAGTTTTTTCATATATAATAGAATTTTTTTTTAATATAAACAGACGTCTTATTTCACTAATGAAAAATAATAAAAATTACTCATTGATTCACATTAATCTTATTGTAAAAACTCTTAAATGCAATCGTTTTTTCATGCTATTTTCACATTATTCCATATTGTTTTATCAGAACTGTTTAGGGATAATAAAGAATTTACGAATTTAAAACAGTTTGCAAAATTTCAGCTAACTTTTGCGGATAGGCCATGAAATTTCAATCGCACAGTAAATATGCATCAACGCATGATATTTTTGGAAAAGCCTCACTCGAAAGGCTAAAGAACCGCATGCGGTACGCGAATCGCATTTTTCAACCACTGATCTGGGTTATCTGGCATATAACAGAGTTCCGCACTTCGACGAAAACATGTTACCACACACACACACACACACACACACACACACACACACACACACACACATATATATATATATATATATATATATATATATAATATTAAGCGTAATTTTAACAAAAGTTTTATAAAACTCATATTTGATTTCATAATTTTGGAAAATATAATTTCAAAATTATCCCATATCTGAGATTTCATATTTTATTTCTCGTTCGTTTTAATAGAAGCAAATAAATTATATATAAGATATTAAAACCGTTCAACTCCAACATAAGTCATTAGTCTTATGGGAAATCACATTGTTTTTTTTCCACTACACTTATTTTACTTTTTCTCCTTAATTTTCCTTTTCCTTTATTGATGTTTAGACGATTATTTAAAAAAAAATCGATGACATTTAATGATTCTTTTATGGGAATAAAAATTGCGTTTTAAACAATACCAATTTTTATAAGAGTTTATTCTTATTTGATTAATTATCTATTTCGAAATATCTAATTAATATTTCAAATTCAGGATATTTTTTTCCGAAAAAAAAATAAGTATAATAAATTAAGAACTATTTTATTATTAATTTCTTATATTACGATATATTTATAATTATACTATAGAAAAAAATATCATTTTATATATTTTTTCCTTTGTGACATATATTCTATAATAAACTAATACATATAAATTTCGCCCACTTTTTATATAAAAAAAATATGATCATTAAGTGCTTTGAATATGACTTGTTATTTTTTAAATAAATTTTCTTTTTATAACAATTATTTTAAAATTATATAAAATATTCTATAAAAAAATCGAGCTTTACGTATATTTTCGAATTTGAGATGATATAAAATGATACATCAAATTTAACATTTTAAGACTATTAATATTTTTTTTGTATTTATTTTAAAAGTAAGTTTATTTCTATTTTATTTATGTCGTTTATAAAAATAATATATACTTTTCTTTTATTATATACGTATCAATTTTCAAACTGTTCAAGGTAAACACACAAATAAAATAATATAAGGAATAACATAAATAAACATAAACAAAATTGAACAATGATGTCGCTCTAGAGACCACTAAATTTCATAAAAAAAAATAAATATTCATAATGGATTGTCACGAATATTTAACCTTTTTCTTTAGTAAAAATTCACATGTGCGTTAATAAATCTGAAACGTTTCAGTGGGTTTTGTTCTCAAATTTCCCTTTCATCCTTATAAATTTTACTAATTAGGAGTAAAAGGATTTGTAAAATTTGACAAACGACCGCCAGTAAAAGTGTGTAATTTTCATTTATATAATTATAATATAATGAGTTTTAATTTGAATAAGTCTTTTAATATTCTTAAATTTAAAACGAATATATATATATATATATATATATGTATATATATATATATATATATATATATATATATATATATTCTCATACATATTAAATAATAAATTTTCTTCAGTATTTAGAAATTAAATTGATATAGTTTTAGATTATTAAGTAATTTAAAGAATAAATTGTAATAATAATACGAAATACTTTTATCAAAGTAATAATAATAAATGATATTTTACGCATTTAGAAATATTAAATATTATTACAATAATTTAATGTGACTTTTGGCAATAATTTTGATTGCTTTTATTTAAATTTCATATATAATTTAATTGTAATTGTATATTTTATCTCTCAATTTCAATTCAATATATTAAATGACATTAGTTATATATATATTTTAATTTAAATAATTTTATGTACATTTGAATTTAATTATGTATTTAAAAAAAATATCTCCATAAAAATAAATAATGAATTATAAATTTAAAACAATTACTAAATTCTCAATTATGTTAAAATGGACGTAGAATAGTTGTATAAATTGTAATACACAACATTTTAGAGTTGTTATTTATGCTCAATCTGCGGTCCGTTGAGCTTTTATGTAAAGTCTAAACGAGCTTTTATTTACTTTGCGGTACGTTCACTTTTTAGTGTAATCTTGTTTAAACTTTTTCTCAATGCGTATTATAAATATTCATTATGTAAAACCTTAATTATTAATATGTGATTGTAAATATGATGAAATAAAAAATCGTTTTATAAGAATATTTTATTATTTATTATTTGAAGAATTATTGTAATTTAATCATAACACTTCTAATAGATAAGAGCTGAACTCACGAATTTGATCATAATCAATAGTTTTTATTAGTATATTTCAGCTACAAATTTATTTTATCACAATTTTAAAAATTTAATACAGTCCAAGAAAATTAAGAATTTTTTTTGTGTATATGATTAGATTTTGATTTTTCACAATAAAAAAGGTTAAGTATGGATGGTTTATATATATATATATATATATATATATATATATATATATATATATATATATATTTATATATATATCATTATTCAGTTTATTTTAGTCGCGTTGGAATAGCAATAAGTATTAATGAAAAATATATATATAAAAAATTTCTTTATTGTCGAATAAAAAGTTGCTAGTAATTATTTTTTAAATTACAATAAAATGCACTTATATTTTACTTATTATATTCTCGTAGTAAACTGATCTATGTTAACGCGTGAATTTGAAACCCGGTAAGTGAAATATTTGAAGGTCCTTATATATTATACAAAGGCTTAAAATTTATATAGTAAGTGTTCAAATTTCACGTTTATATAGTGCAAATATTTCTGCGTACAAAACGTTGATTCAATATTGAAATTATTTATAAATTTTCATTTATTTACATGCGAAAAATTACTAGCTAATAATACAGAAATATATTTATAAATTATATATAATATCAGTATTATATATATATATATATATATATATATATATATATATATATATTTACACAGAAAAAATATGTATGATTTTCTTTGAAAAGCCACATATAAATATTAATAATATTGTGTAATAGTTTACGAACCCTTTTAGAATTATTAATTTATTATTATAATGCTGTGATTTATTTCATGTTTTTGAAAATATATCCATTAGCAATATATAATATTTTCATAAAAACTAAATATTTTATATGTATACTTATTATTCAATATATATTTATTCAATTTAATAAAATACGTATTTATTACAGTAATTTTATTTTTTATTTATATTAATTTCAGATGTGAAATTTGTAATTTATAATATTTTTGTTTACATATGTTATTATGAAATATTATTTAAATTAAAAAAAATATATATTTTTCAACCATTCTATATTTTATAAAAACATATTTAAATATGTATTATTTTTTCAAATATAGATAATATATTCGACAAGAACGAAACTCAACTTTGTATCGATTCTTTGAATAAATATTTATTTTTGGTTTTTCATCCCTTGACAGATTGAATAATTGAAAATATGTAACTCTTACCATTTATATTGATATTCGGAAAAGGCAATATAATTGAATTCTACGTGAATGGGTGAAAAAAAATTCAACTTTTCCATATACATATTTTTTTACCGTTTTATCTATTTTTAAAACACGACTTATCTATTCGTTTTCAGTCAATCGAATCGAGAGAATATATTATGTTATTTTTTTTGGTTTAAGAAAAATATCGTATCAAAAATTTAGAAAACGGTAAAATATATACAATATATTTATATAAATTAGAATCTCAAAAAAAAAATGTTTAAAATGGTTAAAATGCAAGTATTTATAATAGATTCGAAAAAGAGATGAAATAATTAAAATTTAATTGATTCAATGATGTCAAATATTTAGTATGCGAATTTTTGTTTGAAATCATTGTTTATTAAAAAAATAATAATAATACAGATTTATATTAAAAAATATTTTTTTTCAATAATTTTATTCTTTTTTTGTATACAATAAAATAAAATTGTATAACAATTATTGAAATTTTTGTAACAAATGTTCATCTCAATGGAAGTTTTCAATAAGTTTATTGGAAATTTCGACAGTAAAATATTTATTTTAATTATTTTATGTTCGATGAAAATGATCAAAAGATAATTTCAATCACTGTTGTTTTATATAAACGAGCTTTATCATGATTACATTCTAAAAAGATTATTTTAACTTCGTTTCTGTTATATTAATAATATAATATTATACTATTTAAAAAAATGTATTTCAACAAAATTTTAATTATTATATAGTAAAACTATAATGTTAAACGAGGGTAGTTCAAATATTAAAGATTTTCTATAACGTTATTGTATATAAAATATAATAAATTCTTTATTTTAATTTTTTTTTCTGAATGAAGTTATTCTATATAATGTATTAAATAAAGAGAAAATAATGAAAATTAATCCATATCAGTTTTTTTTCATAATTTATTATACAAATTTTCTTTATTTATTTTTCAAGTCTACGTATAAATTTAAAATAATTAAATTTTCATTTATATTAAAACGTTCTTAGTTATTTTGAAAGAGTTAAAATAATTTAATTTAATTGCGATGACAATATTGAAAATTTCTATTGAGTCAAATTGCGATTGGGCGAATCAAAGACATTTCAATTAAATTACTTTGAAATAATAATAATAATAAAAGAAATAATAATCGAAAAACTTTCAAAAAAAGAGTCATAATTATAAAATTAAAATCACAAATATATCACAAATTAATTTATTAAACTTGAAGAAAGCTTCTAGTATAAAATAGTAAAAAAATCTTTTATTAACATTTCTCTATCTTTTTTTTATAAAATGATAGAAAAAATGTTTAAATAAATTACTTTGTATTAAAAATGTTGATTATAATAATAATATAAAAGATAAAACGACGTATAGAATGGTTTTTTTGTTACTCGAATTTTATGTCTAACGTAAACGAATGATATTATTTAACGACGGTTTTCATGATTGAAATATAATAGAAAAACAATGTTATATATATATATATATATATATATATATATATATATATATATATATATATGTATTATAACATAGAAGAAACTGTTTGTTTACATTATAATTATTTCAATATTTTCACGGAATCAACTTTCAAGAAACGTGAATAAAAGAATAAAAGAAAAACCTCGGAAAATTCTTGAAAACTTCAAAAGCAACAATCGTGTCTTAATAAAATATTTTTAGATTTTCGCCATATATATTGTATAATTACAATTTATCCAAGCATATAAAAAAATTAAAAAAATGTATTTTCGAGTACATTTTTAAATAAGGATCTAATTGAATTTTTCATAACGGTATCCTATAAATTTTCAACATAATTAATTAAAAGTAAATTTTATAATAATTAACAATATATATATATATATATATATATATATATATATATATATATATATATGAATACTTTTTGACGTCTGAAATTTTAAAATATGTTTATAAGAGTTTATTTAATTTTATAATATAAAAAAAATTATATCCAAGACATTTCGTTCGTTTAATATTTATTTTATATTTCAGTATTTCATTCGAAATTTATTTGTAATATATAAAATGTGATTTCGGATTAATATAATATATTGTATAAAAATTTTTTTCTCAATTGATTAAATATGAATAAATATTTTCGTAGTAAATTATAATATTAGATGGAATTTTTAGAAAAACCAAAAAAAAAATATGATAATAATATACTTAAAAAAGTTTTTCTAATAATATTGTCGATTTTTTTTTACATTTTTATGTTTTATTGTGTAGTCGATTCATATATATCAAGAATGTAGAATCTAATTCATATTTATATGAAATGCTGCGATTCTGTGTATAACTCAAATATTTGCTATATTCATAAAATATTTGTTGATGAAACGTCGAAAATTCTATACGAAAATTGTATTATGTGATATATATATATATATATATATATATATATATATATATATATATATATATATATATATATATATATATATTAAAAACTTTTTATAAAATGGTAAGAGAAAACAGTATTTCGATACGATGTATTTTTTTTTTAATAATATAATACACATCCAGAACATCAGAAAGTTTCTTAAAAAAGTATTAATAATTTTAATTCAGAATGAGAAATATTCTCGGAATATTAGAACTTCATAATTAGTTATTTTCGTTAAGTATTACGAATTAAAAGTATATGAAAATTATTTTATAATATAAAATACATATATTTATAAATAAATTTACTAGAGTACTCTTTAATTATCTTTTTTTTTCTTTATGCGCCTCTTCGTGTTCGAAGGTTGATGATCAGCGTTCGTAATTTAATTTTTGATGTCGAGGACTTTATTTCAATATGTGATTTATTTTTATTGAATATAAAACGATTATGGATATCTGAAAATGTACGAAAATATAACTCATCATGAGCTAAATTGATTTTTCGGTGGATTTCCGTTGCCCTCCATATTCTAATTCTAATAGAATTTTGATGGATGAAATAGATTTCCAATATATAAAGTTTTTTTTTAAATATTTGTTAAATAGTTATAATTTATATATTTTTTGTAGATGATTTCATATATTATTATTAGTAAATATTGAAAGATAAGTAAATAGATATTATCTCAAGGTTTTCTTTAGTATTTAATTGCAATAATATATACTATATAATTTATTATATTTTCAATTGCAGTAATTGTTAAAATCTAATTTTATTTAATTGCAATAATTAAATTCAAATTAAAAATCAGTCGCATTTAGATTGCACGTATTATATGATAAATATAATAAATTTGTATAAATATATTATGTCGCTAAATAAACAAACTTAATATATATTATATTTTCATATTTTATAAAATATGAAAAACTATAAAAAGTGTAAAAAAATATAGGAAATTTGCGAAAAGCAATGAAAATTAATAGTTATATATAAAAAGAGTCACCGCGAATGAAATAATAATTTGATTAAAAGAAATTTTATAATTTAATATGTAATTATTTTTAATATTAAGAATAATTATTATTAAGATTAAATTTCATTATTATATATATTGTAATATTTTCGTTGAATTTAATATTGGATTTTTTCCTATTATTTTATATATATAGATTACTCAGTATATTGAATACTTATTTTTAACTAATTGTTGTAATGTAATATATTAAATATATTACTAAAATATTTAAAAATCTCATATTTGCCGAATTTTTCTTTTGTAATTTACAACGTATATTTAGCTTGATATTTTTTTTTTGCCACACATAAATTTGTATTGGAATTTTATAATTTTCATTCTTCTAAAAATAAAATTTTATCCATTTTTCAGGCATTCTGTTATCATTTTCACCCCTTCGTTTATACAGCGTAAATTATTCATCGAAATGAAATTTTTTCTACTCAATATGTACAATAATTTCAAAAAAAATAATATAATAATTCATAATTGGTTTTTCATCGATTTAACTAAATTTAGTACTCGTAATAATAATAATTTATAATAATTCAATAAGTTCGACGGAAATAAATTTAAAATAATTTTTTATAAATTTGGTGTTAATAAACTCAAAAAAAAAAAATAATACAACAAACTTTTAGCAACATCAATTTAATTCGTTTATTCAATTGACACATAATAGTTTAACGCATCGTTTCACTCTATTGTATACAATAAAACGATAAATATTTAAAATAATATAAAAAAGACATACTTAAAAACACAATAATATATACATTTCTTTAATATATAAATACAATATATCGCAAAAAAATATATACAATTACGACATATTTTTTTTGACATATGCAGGAATAATTCGACATTAGCAAAATATCATATTATATATAATAAATTCGATTTATATGTGGAAATATTATATATATATATATATATATATATATATATATATATATATATATATATATAATCACATTATTAATATTATATATGATAAAGATTTATTTTTATTTTATTACGTATTCGACTTATTTATTAGTATTATTACATACAACATTAATATTCTTTGCTATATAAAAAAAAATTTCAAATTTAATATGACATATATACATAATATTATATTACATCATAATTGTGTATAAATATATGATATAATATATAAAAAAAATAAAATATATAAATATACGTTTTCTTTTTCATTGTATTTGGTTTTTTTTTTATTTTTCGATGGATAAATCAATAAAATTGTAATCAATTATCGTGTGTAGTTTAAATCGTCAAATACATCAATTTTCTATATTAAATTATATGAAAAGTAATTTTGTATATTATTTTAAAAATAAATAAATAATGAAGTAAATATAAAAGTTATTGAATATAATAAAAAAATATGTACAGAAAATTTGTTGTGATATATATATATATATATATATATATATATATATATATATATATATATATATATATATAGCTCTTGATATTTGACTACCCCTGTTATTATAATAAAACCAAATACCGGAACTTGGATAATATTAAAGCTAATACAAAACAATTTGTTATTATATAATTAATATTTATAGAAAATAGCAATCTATGAATCGTCGATGAAAATTAATCCATTAACGTAAACGAAAATCACAATAATTTGTATTTACGAATATTGGGAATATTTCAACATCCAGCGAAATGAAACAATATAATACAAAGGATAAAACTGTGTTCCTTTTATAGAAATTAATCGCTGAAAATAAATCACAATCTTTGTATATTATTTTGTAATACTGAAAATTTTCAATAGACGATCGTTTTACGACGTTCGTATAAAAAAAATTCAATGATTTGTCTTTATTTTTTTCTTCTTCTTTCTATTATATGTGTCGTATGTTGAATACGAACGTTATTTTTCATTCTTCGTCTTCCGTGTCAGTTTCATTGTGACACTGATGAAAATATTTCAGCGCTGAAAAATGCGAAATGAATGAATCCTTCAATCCTTTTCGCTTGTCATCAATGCTCGATATTTTCTTATATTAATCGATAGAAGTCAATCGTATGATATCTTTTTTTTTAATAATATTAATTAATAAAAAAAATTATGTATGTACATATATAATATAATAATATTCATATTAATATTTTAAGAAAATATTTAATAAAAATATATATATATAAATTAATATAATAATCATCGTTATTAATCAGTTGAAACAACAATAATAATATATTTTTACGACTGTTCAACATATAATTATTAAAGCTACAAAATCGATAAAAAATATAAATATATCGAATTGATTTTGGAAATTTATATTTATATAAAATATAAAAAAAAATATTTTAATGACAATTATTATTTTTTTCAATTGATTTCAATATAAAATTTTAAATATCTGATATTTTACTACGCCGAATATTTTAATATTTAAAAATAATATAATAATTTAAATTTCTGGAATATGAAATTATTTTAACGATATAATAAATGCGAAATAAAAAATATGTAAAATTATTTTTTTATTCTGATATTATTTTATATATAATATATCACTATTTAGCTTTCGCGTTGAATATTTTATCTTGTAATTTTAAATATATATATATATATATATATATATATATATATATATATATATATATATATATATATATATATATATATATATATATATATATATATATACCTGTATAATGAACAAGCTCGTTTATTTTATTATTATAATAATTCAACTTTCGTACACGAAAATTTTTGTTACGATAATAATTTTATTATAGATAAAATTATCAAATGATCCCTCATATGTGTTGTAGTAAAAGTTTCACAATTAATATACAATCAGTGCCGTCACTAGGGATTTAAACATGTATTGTTATAAAATAAAGTTTTATGCAAAATAATATAAACTATTGTTTATATTATTTATATATATATATATTGTCAATATATATATATATATATATATATATATATATATATATATATATATATATATATATATATATATATATATATATATATATATATATATATATATATATATTGTCAATATATATATATATATATATTGTTTATATTATTTATATATATATATATATATATATATATATATATATATATATATATATATATATATATATATATATTGTCAATAGATAAAACAAACTTTTAAAAATACAGCTTTCTATATATTTTATATTAATATAACATAATTAAAATTAAATAAATAAAAAAAATATTATATTTGTAACGCCACTGTACATATATATATTATTTTTATTTCAATAATACATATATAATATCACTGTTATTAATAATTATATTAAAATTTATTAATTATTTAATATATTTTTTACGTACACAAATTGTTCTAAAAATATATAATATTACATTTTACATTACATATATGTAAATATGATTTGATTCAATTATTAAGCTAAAATTTAATATTAATAAAAATATTATGAAAAAAATAATGATATAATTCATTGTTGTTACATTTTAACCCTTAAAATATTATGGCTACAATTTAAATTATAATAAACGATGATATATCAGGTGTTTTTTTTTATAATAATATAAAATATTTATAATAAAAAAAAAATATAACTAAATTTATGGGAATATATTATGTATAAACACCAAATTCAATGTAATATTAAATATTTAAATAAAAAACACAACCGAATTGGGGGCACATCGTTAAATTTGCGTATTGAATAAAATACGAATATCCCCAATTTATTTCATAAATATATACAAACGCGTAGATCATGCCGGTAAAAAGTGTTCGTTCGACCACATTTTATTTTTATTTTATTTTTTTTTAAATCGAATAAAGCGACGCTTCTAAAAACACGTTAAGGTCAATACTTTGAAATTCGCAAAGGATTTTCAAAGATTCAACGTGGTATTTTATTTACATATTTTATATTACATATATTTTAAGCATTCGTTTGATTTTTTTTTATATTAAATTTACCCTCACTTTTAGCATATAAATCTTTTTTTTTTAACAATTTATGTATTTATTATAAAAATATAATATATATATATATATATATATGTGTGTGTATATTTTGGATTTTTTTTATCATTCATTCAGATATGGAATATTTATAGTTGTATAATATATTACATATTAGATTTGGACATTAAATCCATGTAAAGGATATTTATCCTTAGAACCTATTAATATAATATTATATATTCATATAATTTTATATGAAATAATTTAATATTCCTGTACAGTTTAATATTACGTTAGAATTTTTTAATCATATTTTTATATCAAATTAAATCATAGGAACGTTTTTATAATAAAAAATATATAAGTGTTTTTTTTTTTTGGAGTCGAACACTTTTGCTAATTAAAATAATTAATGTGTATTTTAATTATAGAACTGACACTCTGAAAAGATTTTCATATAAAATCGTATCGATTCGTTGAAAATATTTAATATAATATATAATATAAGATTATTTACAAAACAATGGAGCCTTTTCACGCATTAAACGCGGCCTTGATTATTATCGACAAATCCCATTATTTAACATCTTTATAAATCCGAAATATGTCTTATTTAACGCGTTAAATAATAAATAATACTAGGATTATGATCGATAATAAACGCAAGATTATATATACTTTAATTCAGAATCAAAAACAATCTCAATACATATATATTTTCAAAGTCAATTCGTATTTCTCGGAATATTCATATTTCATAAGTTTATTGAAGATATTTCGTGGAAGAATCATATATACTATTATTTCATTTTATAAAAGACTAGACTGCAGACGTGTCAAATCTTTTTTTATTTCATTTGAAATTCAAAATTGTTTTTTTTTATTTTTGACATTTTTTTTTTAGACACAAATCAATATTTTTAACACACCCTGAAAATCCACAAATTTATTAGTTCTATTGATATATCACTATTATATCTGGGGTAAAACGTGCCAAATGTTGACCACCCCCTTAGACTAGAGAATGTACAAATATGTCTTTAGTCCTTATATATACATATATAGTATATATAGATATATGGTAAATTGAAATCCTATTATCGTATACGATTTTGTACACGGATTATGAATTTAATTATCGAGCTTTATAAATTTCAGTTTTTCAGCACATATGAAATGTGATAAATAAAAGTTTTTCGCAATATGCCACCTCACTAATAATTTCAGAAATTGGAAATATATTTTGTTATATAATAGTTCTCGTAAATTGGTTCATATCTAAAGGCCAAAAAAAAAAACTTTTTATATTGAATTTGTATATAATATAGTATATAACTGTACTAAAAGATTTTATTTTATTTTATTTTTATATATGATTATTATTCATTAATTTATATGCGTTATTTTACTAAGTTTTAATCGGATTAATTTGACAATATCTCTCTCTTCTATATAATTCCTCCATATATAACGTCAATTCGTCGTCTATTGACGTTCTATCCGTATTAACGTTACCGATATTCGTCGTCACCATTCCGAAGGTTTCGCTATCTGTCTGCGTCTCGTTTTCCACCGTCAAACGTGTCCTGAACGCGTACGGTGAATCCTCGCGATTTTTATCCATCGACACACAATTGAATATATACCAGAATTTTGCGTGACGATTACTATTAACGTGCAAACCGTTACACTGTGTAACGAAATCGTTCGTATCCATATGACAATATGTGCCGTCCGTGTTTGTTTGTTTATCGTTCGTTGTCATATAAACGCACGTGCCGTCTTTGAATTTAACGCTTCCGGTAATTTTTTTGTTATCGCTATTATTGTTGGCGTTAGACGACGATTTCAAAGTGCACACAGACGTCGTATATTGTATGTACGTTTGATTCGTGTCCGACGATGTGCACGTGGTTTGTACGCCTCTCCTTGTCCTGGATGTTCTCAGGTTGTCGTATCTTTGCATTCCGCCGCTGGTGAAGCTCTCTTCGCGGACTGAGTTACCTGAACATATAGAAAAAAGGACGAAATTTTAATTATATTTACGAATAATTCAAATATATTACATGTGTAATGTGTGTGAATGAAATTCATTATAAATATAATTAATTACTATTAACGTTTCAAATATATACAATTCAGAAAAATGGTTGAGAAACTCTGATATCATATCGTATATATATATATATATATATATAGTTTAGATACTATATTTTACTCGTTAAAAAATACGTACATAAATATCGTGAAAATTGAATAAAATCCATTGAAAGAAATGTTGTATATATATATATATATTTTTTTTTTTCAGAAAGTTACGCGGTTACGTTATTAAATATAGAAATTCATATTTTTCAGCTCGCGCAAAATATTTATTAATAAATAAGGACTTTCGTGTTTCGGTATTCTTCCGGTAGATCAAATTACATAATTCAGGTTATTTGATTTATTTATTTTTTTCGTTAACCGTATGAAATACGAAAACCAAAAAAAAAAAAATGGAATCAGAAATGAACAATAAATATATAATTACACCGCAGACAAGGTAATATATATATTCTGAAATATACTCGTATATGAAAAAAAAATATTATATTATATTCAAGTATTTATTCTCGAAGGATGTCGAAGAACATCATTTGAAGCGATCAAAAAATTGTTTTTTTTTTTAATTTTTAAATCCTTATTTTATTTATATGATATATATTTTCTAGTCATATTGATGAATTAATTGCTCTATAATATAATAAAATTTTTCAGCAAAATCTAAAATTAACTATTTATATTTTATTAAAGAATACATTATTATAACACATGAGCGTAGTAGTTGTATGTATTTTTTTTTAAACGAAATTATAAATATATAGAATTTTCATTAGGAATTATATAAATGTTTAAAAATAAATTTCAATAAATGTCTGACGTGAAAAGTTTTTAATATTCGATCCGTCAATTTAATAGTCAAATTTTAATGGAATAAAACAGTTATTTTGTGCAAATACGAGCACGTATATAATTAGATTTAAATTGGTTTTGAGCATTTTAGTTATAAGTATATATATATATATATATATATATATATATATATATATATATATATATATATAATTTTAAATGAAAATTTAAATAAATGAGTTCTTTGTATAGGAGTAATTCAACGAAATATTGAATTAAATTTTTAAGAAAAAAATATACAATTAATCAAATATACGAGTGTCGTTTATAATTTAATTTAATTTAAAAATAGATACAATTTATTAGTGTAATTGTTTATTGTTGTATACCGTTTCATTTTTGTCGTTTATTCCTATTGAAAAATTTAATTCGATTTATATATACATATATTTTATTTGAATATTTATAGTTATGTTAAACGATTTTAATGAAATAACTTTGGAATAGGTGTTTTGATATTATGTAATACACAATATAATAATAGTTTTACAAAGTTATTAAAACTATTAAAGTTTGAATTGTTATTTGCCGCTGAACTCGGATGAATGAATTTCGTATATAATGTTAACGCACATGTTCGTTTACTTGTTAACATGTAAACAAACATGTATGTTATGTATCAAGTTTTAAACATGTTTATTATTTCCGTATATAATTCTTTAAAAATTCTAACACTTTTGTTCTTTTATTAATAATAATAATTATAGAAATATATAATATAATATAATAAATTTGATAACGCCACTGATGTATTGTAATATAATATATATATAATAGATTTTCAAAGGGCAAAGTTATAATGTTACAATTTTGACACCTTTTACTGTTATTATGAAGAAATAAATTATATACATTATTTTATTATATCACCAACAGTCGCCGTTATGCGATCATTATACGCACTTTAATGTAAATAATGTCACAGCCGAGAATTATTTATCGTCGTATAGATTAAATGAAGACAAAGATTCGATGTTATAAAATCAATTTGTAGTTTATTTTTTCTTTTATTTTTTTATATATTTTTTTTGCATATAAAAATGAAAAATAGTTAAATGTTAATAATTTCAACTCATTTATATATTATTTAATAAAATTATATAATTAGTATTAGATTTGTGTAAAATATTTATTATACATAATAGAATTATCTTGCGTTTGACACAATGAACTAGTTTCTATCATCTTCATTCACTAACTAATATCGTAATATCATTGAAAAGGGCTATTTTCATATTAATATATTTAGTGATTATAAACGGTCCCGAATTAATAATTTTCGGATAACGTAAATTATTATACAGATTATAATTTTAGATCATAAATTCGGTATTGTATTTCGAAATAATTATCGTTTATATATATATATATATATATATATATATATATATATATATATATATATATATATATATATATATATATATATATATATATATAATATAATTGTTAGAAATTTAACCCATTTTTATACAAATATTTCTTTAAGGGAAAACTCAGTGAAAGTTAAATTAAAATAAACGAAAGTAATAAAAGCTGATATAATCTAAAAATCGGTTTAATATATTATAAATTATAAAAATGATACATTTTTTATTCACTCGAAAAGAAATATTCTTCAAAATTATTTTTTTTTATACTTTATTTATTATTATTTGCCTTATTCGGATAATTTTTATAATGATTTAACAACGTTTTCAGATAAATTTGGATGAATAAAGCGAAATTGCGTTAAAGATGTGTATTAAATTTCCCAGAATTATTATGAAAATTCTTAAA
Organism: Leptonema lineaticorne; assembly: GCA_024500535.1. Lineage (NCBI taxonomy): Eukaryota > Metazoa > Arthropoda > Insecta > Trichoptera > Hydropsychidae > Leptonema > Leptonema lineaticorne. The sequence goes on from JANIJI010000007.1 coordinate 8,108,062, forward strand.
AAAAAAATTTTTTTTTCAGTATTTTTATGTCGTATTAATTTAGATTATATTTTTTTTATATTCAACCATACTTCATCTTGTAGATTGTATTTATAATTATTATTTTTTTAGATTTTTAAAAATTGACAAAACGACATATTATAATAAAATAACTAGTACTTGTTTTATCAAAAAGAATCAAATAAAAAATTGTGAGATAGAGAAAAGTGACGACATTTTTTAATTAAAAACATTAAAATATCAGATTATATTTTTAAAGGAATATATTTCGTAATTATCCACTTCTTCTGTAAAGAATTATTCTCGTTATTTTCGCGATAGACCTGTATATAATTAAATGTTATAGTGTTTTTTACTCATTCAATGACACTTTCACGGAAAACGTTTGTAATTAATTAATGAAAACGACAGAAATTTCAAGTTGTGAATGCTCGACAATTTTAGTTTCAAAGTTTGTTATCCGTAAAGTTTATAATTTCTTTTCAACAATTTCTAAAATATATTTTCATATTTTCTATTATCAATTTCTTCAAGTAGAAAATTATATACATTTTATATATTTAAATTTCGTCAATATAAATAATATTACATATAATTAATTCAATTTGTCGCAAAATTCCCATGTTAAAATGTGTTGATGAATATTGATTATAGATGGCGTTGCGGTGTTTCCGTCAACAACTGTAATTATTGCTTATAACCGAATTAAATATAATATAATAATGAACCCAAAATAATGTAATAAATTATACTAATAATATATAATATTTAACTTTATATATATATATATATATATATATATATATATATATATATATATATATAATATTATATTATATGTAATATACAGTCGCTGTATGAATGAAAACAAATATTAATATAAATATTTATTATTTCCTTTAGTTTTACTAAATAAAATTTAGTATTTTTATGTAAAATATTTACAGAGGTTTTCATTGAAAAATTCTCATTTTATATGTGTAAATAATATTTACATTTTTTTTACAGTAGCGCTCAATCTTCAAAATATTATTTTATTATTAAAAATAAAATATATATTTTTTTAAAGCTCCACTCGTTTGTTAATATATAAAATATTAAATAAAATAAATTTATGTTTCACATAAAGCTATTTAAATAAAAATGCGAAATGTATACGTTTTATAATAACGCATTCCTTGCACGAAGAATTTTTCGTTTCCCAAAAACTGTGTCACATGAAATTAAATAAATATTTCTCATTCCTCGAAAGCCTATCTCTGTTTTTTTTACCACATCCTTTAACCGCACAGGATCAAAGTGGAATAAATAATTCGATATCAAACCGATAGTAAAATGTTGAATATATTGACAAATCATAAAACAATAAATAAAAATACGTTTAAATTTTCATAAAAATTGGAATGTAATAATGAGACATTTTTTTTAATGTAAATATTTATTTCTTTTTATTTTTATATTACCATATATAATATTATATAATTACAAAGTTTGTTGATTATATTTTATTTTTAAACGATTAAAAAGGACAACAGAATTACGATAAAAATCATTATTATATTCGCAAGTCTATAAATGAGGGATTTAATGAAAAAAAATCAAAATATCGGATTTTTTTTCTCAAGATGCATATTAAAAATTCGGCTTTTAGAAATAAAGTATTTTCCTTTGATAAACGATTTTAAATATATTACTTTTCCGTCAAATTACGACGATTTTTCAGCATGACTGCATCTATTCTTTTGAAATTTAGTTAGAAAGAAAGTAAAGTTTTTCGTGAAAAAATTGTTTTCTCCTTAGAATTTTTCTGCGAGACGCGCATCGAAATTTCGCATCTTTTCTTTTACAAGCTACTAATTTTAATTATACTTTAATTTATACCTAATATGTTTTTTTTTTATTTATCACAAATCAATTAATTTTCTTAATTAAATTAATATTATATCGGTAAAAATATAACGTATTAAATATAATCTAAAAGGTTTTTCTTATATAAAAATCACTTTATGTAATAAAAATTTATTAAGATTAACGTTTCAAAATTACACAAATAATATAAATAAATTTTCTCGTTAATAATTATTGCTAATGGAGACTGACGGTATATTTTTAGCACAATCTCATTGTATTTTACTTTTCCTTTATACTCATTTTTTTTAACGTGTTCTATAAATCAATATTGTTATCTGAAAGCGAAAAACTATATATATATATATATATATATATATATATATATATATATATATCATTATATGAACGAAAAATATCTGTCAAAACACTTTAAAAACGAAAGACTTAACTGTCAACCGCAGCAACAGAACTATATAATAATATTTTATTAGAATAGTAAATTCATTATATATATATACATATATAATTTTTATTTTAATTACGTCATTATAATTAGTATAATAATGATTTAAGCTATTCAATATTCAATCTGAATAGTACAATTTTAAATAAAATTTATATATATATATATATATGAAATTATATGTGTTTCGAGCAAAAATGTTAATTTGTGATAATATTATCGAACGGAGCTTTTCGATAGACAATAATAATATTATTGAATTTATTGCGGCGTTATTACAATAATAAGATTATAAAACCGAACACGGCAAATCGGTTTGCTAACAGAAAATTAACCGTAAATTCGATACAGTGACACAACGGGATTTACAATAAGTATTTTGCATATTGATCTGCGAAAGCGTATATAAGAAATATTATTATATGTTTGATTTTCGTGTCGTCGAAATATCCTTGTAAAATTCACAGTTTAAATATTTGATAAAACCGCCGTTTCGACAAAGTTAACGAATTTAATCCCCGATAAAAGCTCGGAATTTTTTACAAAAAAAAAACCCTACGGATTACGCGAAGCGAAAATATCAAACGTGCACAGTCAAAGCGAACCTATTTTTTTTTTATTCGAACTCTTTTCTCACTCTCTACTTTCATTTCTTTTTACGACGTTTCGTTTTCACTTCGGATCCGATAGTAAGAAAGATAGAAAGGCATTAAGAGGAGTGTCTAATCGTCGTAAACTATTGTTATAAACGCAGATTGTTTAATATAATAAATATCAAACGTGGAATTAATTCAGTTTTGATTTTGTTCAACGTAATAAATAATACAATTCATAGAACGTATTCGATGTTTAAAAGACATTGTTGTTTGTATAATAAAAATTGTTAGAAATAAATTTAAAATATTTAATTTTTTATAATATTTTTTGTTCAATAATAAATAGTAAAATTAACGCGTTATTTCTTTTATTTTATTTATTTACATTAATTTGCATTAATTTAAAGCAAATATTATATTAAAAAAAAATATTCTTTTAATCAATTCTAATTTTAACCAGTCGATCGTTGTATATTTATAATATTAAATCCTTTAATAAATGAACTGTTTGGCGTAATATTATCGACATAATTAAGTATAATATTATACTAGATATATAAATTATTTTGTTAAATTATATTATTCTATAAATATCATATTTATAATGTTAATTAAATAATGCGTTAGTTTTCGCTGTAAGCTCAAATAACCGTGGCTTACTCAATTTGTATGTAAATATAAAGGCTTAACTGTAAAGTTAACAAAGGTGTTTATAATCTTTATAAAGTTTAATTATATTCAAAAATTGCTTTACATAAATTATAATTTGATATAAAATTTCAAAGAACTAAAAATGTAGTTTTTATAATAAAAATTATATATATATACATATTAAAATAAAAAGTCACTAAAACGATTTTTAATTATTTTTTTATATTGATTTAAATTGATGTTTTACAAATTGAAATAATTCGGAAAAAGTTAAAAAAGTAAAGAGATTTGTAATTTGAAGGCAGTATTTTATCTACGGAAACTTTAATTTGTACCATTAATTAAAACGTCCGAAAAACTCTTTCTTTTTTTTTACAACTGTCTTTTTTAATTTGATATAATCGTTTAAAATAATTGATTCAAACGGTTCGTGATATAATTATACATGTAAATGGAATTAATATTTTTTTTCATTATTTTATTGTAAAAGGAAATGTTGAAAACTAATTGAAAATCTATGATTCTACGTAATTTTCGGCCGATAATAAAAATAATCCGGTCGGTGATATTTTATTTATTAGAAACGATGATCATAAAAAAAATCTATGCGATAACAAATAAAGTATTTGGAAAATTCAATAAAGATTTTTATTTTCGATAAAGGGATGATATAAATTTATTAAAAATATATATATAATACAAAATTATATTCTATAAGCATTTCAACAGTTTAAATATAAAATTCGCCATTTCATACATAAAATATTTGTAACATTATTAAGTTAAATATTTTTTTAACTTCATATAAAATAAACAAATAAGTTTTAATAACTTGAAGTATTTTAAATATATTTTTTTAAGATATTCAAAATATTTTTGTGACATTTTTTTCATTATTTGTTGACTTTATATTAATATTTTTTTTTATAAAAATATAAGAAAATATTTATCAACTAATTTTATTTAAAAAATAAATAAAAATAAAATATCAGAAATGCGGTTTAGTTTAAAGAGGAAAATTTTTAATCGAAAGTAAGAAAAATAACACAGTGACTTAATTATTTATAACTTTGATTTTATATATAGTAAATATACGTTGAATTTCAATAAAGGTAGAAAAACCTTTAAAACTTTCGCTTTCTGGACACATTTTCATCACATTATTTGTCTTTGATGAATTCACAGACATTTGGTTGAAAAACAACTAAAGAATATTGATGAAGTCAGAAAGTTTCGAACTGAGTTTTATTATTCGAATATAAATTAGAAAAGATTTTTTTCTCTCAGAGCAAAAAAAAAATAAAATAAAAATCTAATGGTTTTTTTTTCACTTTTTAATAAAAAGAAAACCTCGATAAAAATTAACTTCATGCATTTAAGTGTTTGTTTATAAAAGATTTTTTAACTAGATAAAAAATTCTAAGGAAAATAATAGATAGAAAATATTCTATTAGTTATAATAATACTGATAAAATATTACAAACACTATATAATAATGTAAACACAAAAAAGAACGTTTTATATAAATATTGTCGGAAAATAAAAAAAGCGAATATATATTTTTTTGAAGGAAAATATATTTATTATATTGAATATTTTTGACAACTTTGTATCAATATTCCTTATATTTTTAGTTTCACGTATTTAATGACAAATATTATTTATAACTATGAATTTAATTTATGGTATATAAATAGTATAAATATTTATAACATTCTTAAATATTAAAATTTTTATTTAAAAAAAAATATTTTGAATTTTGATGAAAATTTTTATAATTGTTGAATTATTAAAAATATTTATAAAATAGTGTACTTCTATTTAAAGGAAAAAAAATTTCATGCTTCGAAATGTCAGTTGCAGATATTTTATTTTTTTAAAAAACGATAAAAGGATATGTAGAAATGAATGAAGCTTTGCTATGGATTATTTTAAATTATTATTAGATTAACAATATATATTTTTAAAATCAAAAATACAATTTTTTACATATATAAATAATATAAGTTTATTATAACAGATCCGAAAGTATTTCTGAAAGAAATTTTATGTTATATAATTTTTTGTTTTAAATTATTATTTCGTTGATATTTGAGATATGTTTTTGAAATTTTTTAAAACATGTTTTGTATTTTTTTTTTGTATGAATATGAAATTTGAAAAATTTAAAACGCATAACAATAATACTTTTGGAATCCGTTAAAATGTGTTGTTAAGAATAAAAAATAAATAAATAAAATGTAAACATGAAAAAAATATTTATTTAATTTTATATACTTTGTATATTTATATCCAGTTTTACGCTGTTCCTGAGAAATTTTCGCGATATTTAAATAATAATAATATTATTATTGAATACTTTTTATTTTTCTATAATATAAATTTTCATAATAAAGAAAGTCGGGAATTTCTTATTGAAAAAAAAAATTTTAAACCTTTTATATATTTTTTATGAATAATGAAAAAATCATATAAAAGAAATTAATATCTCTTAAAAGAACGAATGTATAAATTTAAGATCTATCGAGGCTTCGAAGGAAAAATGGTTTAAATATATATATATATATATATATATATATATATATATATCACATTTTTCATTTTGATATTAATATGAATCAAAATGAAATATAAAATTCATTTGGAAAGAAATGTTTAATTTTTATTTATATTTAGCATACAAATATATTATAATATGAAATGAAAAATTTCTTTGAATGAAAGAATAAAATTAACATTATAATAGAAATAGAAAATCGTGACATATTTATGTTGAACTATTTTTAATAGTTAAACAATTTGTATTTCGTATATATATATATATATATATATATATATATATATATATATATATATATATAATACATATATATATATATATATATATATATATATATATATATATATAAATACATATATATATATATATATATATATATATATAAATACATATATATATATATATATATATATATATATATATATATATATATATATATAAATACATATATATATATATATATATATATATATATATAAATACATATATATATATATATATATATATATATATATATATATGTTTTTTTCTACTTTTTTTGAATTGTACAAAAAAAAAATTCGATTTTAATTTGTAAATTTAATTAAATTAATGAAAAAAAATGATGTCTTATGAATGATTTTATCATTTCATCTTTTGTTCCGATATTCATAATAAATTTTGCTTTATCTCAAATTAAAAATCACTATATATATATATATATATATATATATATATATATATATATATATATATATATATATATAATATTTGATTAAAATCGTTAATTTATATTAAAACCGAAGAATTATTATTAAAGAGATGTATTTTTATAGCAGATTTTCTACGAATGGATAAATATTTTAATTAATAAACTTTTGGCAGAATTTTCAAAATTGAATATTTCTGATGAATTTCATATTTAGTATTTAGATATTTATTTTTCTTTAAAAATCATTTTATAATTATGTATATATATATATATATATATATATATATATATATATATTTCGTCTTCTAAAGAAATGTTTAAAACGGAAGTTGAAAATAATTTATATCGGTGTTTCCCAAACTATTTTCAGCAGAATTCCGCCGAATCCGATCAGGTTTTCAGTTAAAAAGGTTTTATTTTCTTAATAATTGATTTGTTTTTAATTTTTCCTAGTAAAAATTAAAAACAATATTTTCATTTATTAAATTAAAAATTATAAAATTACAAATATTTATTTTAAAATTCGTATTTTTTTTGTTTAATCAAATATATTTTTATAAAAAAAGTTTGAAAATTTTTAATATAAAATTTATGGCATTTAAATTTAATACAGATATAATTAACGTTATTAATGCAAATATTTATAATTTATTGATTTTTAAATGGAACAACGTATTGAATAGAACATAAAAAGAATCTATTCAAATTATTTATTATTTATGAAAAATAATTTTGAAATATACGTAAATAAAAAATATATTGAAAATGTGCCGTTTTTTTTTTTAATAATAAAATATATATTATGAGGTAATAAATAATGATAACCTTCAATAATCGGTTCGAAGAGAAACTTTCGGCGTGTTGTTTATTTTTCCATTCAATATTTAAATATTATACAAGAGCAAAGTTTACTATTATTATTATCGTGAAAAGTTCACTTATCGGATTTAATAAAGATATTCGAAAAATTAATTAACCGACTCGGCCGTGTTCTCGTTATATTAATGTGAGAATATGCCTTGAAATATTTTTTTTGTTACAATTATAATTTCGAAAATTTTCAATTCATAATTCGAAACTTAGTTAGAAATCATATTTTCGACATAAAAAAAAAAACATCTTATTATAATAATAATAATAAAAAAAATTACGTTTACCAGTGTTTTGTTATAATAATAATAATAGATTAATTTTAAACTATCGTTATTTTTCGCGAGTTTCGAAAGTTTTGAATTTAATTAATAATAATATTCGATCGAAAAGAAGCTTTTTTACTCGTATTACGGGAATTTAATAAATTTTCAATACTTTTATGAAACTTTTACAATAATTATTCGAATTTAATTTTGCTCCGCCATATTCACGCGTTCGTTTTAGCTAAATTTTAAAGTTAGACTTTGGTACTTTATAATTATTTAAGTGCTAAATTATAAGGTGTGACTATAATTTTTTAATTGGTTTTAAGTCAAGACATGCAATTTTCGTTTATCAAACCAATTTTTAACATTTCTAGACACGCATTTTGAATCGTTTTATATATATATATATATAATTATACAAATAATTATTTTTATATCAAAATCAAATAATTTATATTTACGATGTCTTTCTGATTAGAAAAATTATTTATTTGTATTTTCAATTGATTAAAATATTTTATATTTTTTAATTACTCTTCAAACGGATTTAATAAAATTAATAAATAGATAAAAATAATAATGGTTAAATAAAAAAAAATACTTTCATAAAGTAAACATATATTTTGTGTGGAAATATATTAACTAATGAAATATATTTAACTTTTGTTAAATTATTTATTTCAAAAAAAAAAAATAACGATAAATTACTAGTGAATTATTTTAAAAAATATTAAAATAATAAATTTTGTAATTAATGATAAATTTGCAAACATTTCATATTGTTGTAACTGAAATTATTATTTTCAATAACTTCTATTATATTTACCAATATTGATTATGGTTAAAACTTTGACAGTAACTCGGTTTTCAATTTTGTATAGACTTAGTTAAAATCGTAATACGTGTAATAGTTATGTTAAAATTCGATTTTAATTAATAGAATCGTCACAAATAATTCTAAACGTTGTATTTGTGCGATCGAAAATTAATTTTAAGCATTGCTAATTAATATTTAAAGCACTATTACGATTTCTGTTTGAGTTCGATTCGATAAATTATCAATCATTTCGTTTTTATATTTTGTAATATTTTAATATAAAACATAATGATTGAAAAAAAAATATATATATAAAAGTATAAATTCATCATTGATTAAAAATATTATTATTTTTCACAAATAATAATATTTTTTTTATTACGCAATAAAATGTCAACATGTATATTTATAAGTCGTATAACACAAAAGAACACGAAATATTATTGTTATATATAATTCTTTTTATAAATTCTAAGATTTTATTTCATATATACCATTATTACTGAAAATGACGATAAAATGAAAAAATATCAACAGAATAAAAATAAATAATTTGAGATTTATAAACCCATAATATAAATTAATATTTTTAACAAAATTTAATATTGTATAATATATTAACTCTGAAATATAAATTTCATCTTATAAACTTTTTCAAGAGTTCAATATATTTAATAAATTGTTATATTACTTAACAAAGAACGACTCAATTTTCGTATACTAATAATAATTTGATATTAAAAGGATATTTTTTTAATATATATATATATATATATATATATATATATATATATATATATATATATATATATATTAATTTCTCACGATAAAATATTTAAAATATCATTTTAATAATTAGTTATATTATTTCAATTATGATTATATAATCAAAATAATTATTATTATTACTTAACTAATACTGTCAAATGTCGACAACAGATGGCGATGCGACGTTGTTAATTATGTGTCATATAAATTTAACTTAATTATATGTTATGTTAATTAGTGTTTAGTGTTTATATGAATTTGAACGATAAAAATATATTATTACGTTCAAAAGCGAATATTTAGAACCTTTCTATAAACCGATTACACGATTCAACATATATATATATATATATATATATATATATATATATATATATATAATGTTAGACGTTATCAAATATACACTAGATATAGTGAACATGTACATAACCACTCAAGTCAAATAAAATGATCTTATATCGTATACAAGATCTGCATTTGTATATTACAAGTAAATTCAGTGAAGCGTATATATTATTAGCTGAGCGTGCAAATCCCTTAAGGATTTCTTCCCGATAGATTTTCAATCGAATCGTAGATACGCGAAAAATATTGAAAGAAAATAATATTTTCCGAAAAACATAAAAGGTGGAAATGCGACACAAATCGACGGAAAATAGTCGAGAAATTTTCGATGAACTTCACAGAATTTTCATTGTACGACTGAACTGACAATAAAAGAACGTTTTATATTTTATACATACATATATATATATATATATATATATATATATATATATATATATATATATATATATATTATCTTTTGTACAATTTAAAATATGAACGATTTTTTCACATATTCAAAAATAAAGTTAAAATTTAATAATCTAACAAAATCCTTTATTAACATTAACGCACGAGTCTCACTCGGGAATAAAAAAAAAATCAATAAACGACGTAAATCACATTTTCCTTATCTTTGTTATGTGTTAACGACAACAATACTGTAATCAACCGCAGCTATCTTAGAAGAATAGCCTTTCTTCGTTTAATTATATTATATATTAAATTGTATAATGAAAGATAAATTATATGCATTGTTATTCACAAACGTTTTTTATATATTCAAAATTCAGAAAAAAAAAGAGCATTAAAGAATTCATTACTTTATCATTCACATATATAAATGAAAATTAATATAATAATTATTTTTTAACGTTGATAAACGAAATTTTTACTTTTTTCGTAAAGAACTTTGTTTACTATAACTTATCATTTAATATGGCTCAAAATATTAAACCAACATATAGTAAAAAAATGTTGTATTGATCGTGAATGATATAATATAATCCGCGAAATTAAAAAAAAAATATTCTCAACAGGCTATTATTTTACACGTAAAGATGAGATTAAAGTGTATCACTGAAAAATAAAACTCAAAGCTATTCTAAATATCGTGTTTCAGAAGAGTTCTGTGAAATTGAATGAAACGACGGCATATGTGTAAAAATATCTAACGGGAACTGTTTTAAGGAGATAACATTGATGTGTACGAATAAATAAAATTAAAAAAAAAATCGTTACTTTTTGAACACCGTATATATTGTATATATGATAACGTATCAAATTTTCAACTACGTTCTAAGATCAAACGTAGAGCAGTTAAATATTTAACCCTTGAAAAGCGTTCGCTCTTTTGATCAGAGGTTGTCAACATATTACGCATTACACAAATACAAGTAGCACACTATATATATATATATATATATATATATATATATATATATATATATATACATATATATATATACATATATATATATATATACACACACACATATATATATATATATATATATATACTTTAGAGATAATAATGTTTATTTGCGTACTCTAGATATATTGAATTGTGTTTAAGAAAAAGCTTTTTTTGAAAGACAATATTTGTCACATTATCACTGATATACAATCTCAATTGTTGATCAAAAATTGAACTTCCCGTTTAAACTTCTACCGAGTAAATTGTTGTATAATATTAATAATCATATTCAAATAAAAATGGCATCGAATTAATATTCATATAAAATCAAAATTCATAGTAAATAATACTATATTACTGTGATCAAAAAGTAAGGTGAAATTATCATTTAAAACTCCCGGGCATTAGAAAGATAGGTAAATTATATTTTTTTTCCTAGGTTAGTAGAACTGTCTATAACATTTGCCAAACGTTTGTGTGTCAAAATGTTTAATTATCACCGAGTTACACGTGTTTTTTGTAACTCTCGGTTCCTTCATCGCGATAATGAACCGTGTCATACTGACTCGACTCGCAGCCACCGTATTCGTCCGATTTGGCTCCGCGCGACTTTTGGCTATTCGGCAAACTCAAAAGGCCAATGCGGGTACGCCGTTTTGACCACGATTGAGATGATAAAAACCGAATCTATTTTATATAGTTATAAAAAAAATACTTACTAATTATAATGAATTATATATATATATATATATATATATATATATATATATATATATATATATATTATACCTGAATAGTCAGTACTGTCGTGTTGTTGTGGCTGATGTTGTTGTTTGTTGTTGGCGTGGGCCAATTCCCGGTAATCACGCCGCCCACCGTCGCCCCAGCACCTGCCCACCGTCTCCTGAACAAAAAACACTATCATTTTATTAATCGATAATATATACACTTAATTCTCTTTTTGCACGGTATCGAAATTACACGTTCAAAAAATATATTATAACGATTTATTTCATTAAAAAAAAATTTTTTTTATTTTAAGTAAACGTTTAGTATGAAATTTTGAAACGAAAATGATATATATATATATATATATATATATATATATATATATATATATATATAATAGAAAAAAATATATGACGATTTAATAGTCTTTTTTTCTGGAACGTATTCGTTGTGTAAAAAGAGAATCGAGTGTATATATTATTCTTATTGTAGATTAATGGCAATCAATCATCAATATTGTTCATTTTTATTAAATTAATAAATTGTTACGTTTATAAAATAATCGTTGATCTCCCCTATCACATATTAAATAAAATAAACTTTGAACTATCAATTTCTGAAATTACGAATAAAAATATTATATAATTGCAAGTTTTCATTTTACTAATTAATTAATGATGATAGTAAGTGAAAAATGAAAATTTTTCAGATACATATTTGAATTATATCGATAATGCGTTTATATAAATTACAAAATTGTGTATAATTAATCATACTAATTTTTGTAATTATTTTTTTCAATTAAAAATTTATATTATTTAAATGTCAGAGATGTTTTTACTACATAGTTTACAATTATAATTTATTAAAATATATTATCAATATATATATATATATATATATATATATATATATATATATATATATATATATATATATATATATATATATATATATATATCTATGAACGTTAACAATTTATAAGTTTCTTTCTAACGTTTTAAACTTAGATGTAACACAAAAGAATTTCATTAAATTTTTCATAAAAATTAAAAATCGATTTAATTAAATACTTTATTATATAGCGAACAATGAGTTAATTATATTTTAAAATAATTTATTATATTTTTAATTTTTATATGAAAGAATTCAAAAAGAAGGAAATAAAAATTTAACTCGATTTCGTAAAATAAATCAATTATATTTTATGACACACACACACACGCGCGCACACACACACACACACACACACACACATATATATATATATATATATATATATATATATATATATATATAATTAAATCTCATCATTTCAATTTAAGAGAGCAATTTCATAAATTGGTTTTAGTTTTTATAGGTTTTCTTTTCAATAAATATTTATATTAAGAAAAAATATATAGCTTTGAAAAAATACAAAATTTTATTAATATCAATTAATGTTATAATAATAATTTAAATTAAGAAAATTTATTTTCTAGCTTTTATAATGCAAATAAATTAATTTTGCCTAATACTGTTATTATAATAAAAGAATTATAAAGGTTTTAAGAAATAATCTTATAATAGACAAGTTACACTTATTTATATGAAAAAAAATATTCGCAAATTATGAAATAAAATATATATAATTTTACAAGTTTCAATTGCAATTAGTATATAAAACATATTTTATATATTTACTATAAATTAATTGTTTCATATTTATTACATTATATATTTTTTATACCAGAAGCTTTTAATTAATGTTTTATATATCGAATTACTCGAAAATCATTACGCATTTTTCTCAGAAAAAAAAATCAAAAACAAATTGAATACGCAAAATGGCGAATAAATTAAATTTTCAAATGGATAAATGCGAGAATAGGCAATGCGATGTTTAATAAATTTGATAAAATTGTAGAAAGTTATATGCTTTCGTTTGAAAGACGAAATTTAATATTATATCCATTGATTATATATTGCGCTTTGTTTGAAATTCAATTGATATATACAATGATGAAAAAAATAAATAAATAGAAATAGATTCTTGAAATCAATACATCCGATAGATATTCCTTATATATATATATATATATATATATATATATATATATATATATATATATATATAATATAGAAGTGGTGAATTATGAAAAATAAAGAGATATAAATTAAATTATTTAAATGTATTATTACATATAAGTGTAATAATCGAATTGATATGTATTATTATTTTTTAAATAAATATATAATAACGAAATAATATAATATTGAAAAAAAAATATTATTTTTGACTTGACGTATGGAAAAACGGCGAAAAACTTCAATCGCACCACACACACACAAATAATATTATATTTTAAATTTTATTAAACATTCGCATGAAATCGGATAAAAATATTTTTTTTATTTTGTTTTTTTTTTGAAATTGACAGTAAAATATTTATAGACATTTTATTTCAAATGACGTTCAAAAGGTGTTTATTAATATACATAAAATATTTTTACAATATATATATATATATATATATATATATATATATATATATATATATATATATATATATATATATATATATATATATAACGTGTTTAAAATATAAATTTTACAATGAATTTAAAATATGAATCAATAAATTAAATAAGTTTTAAAAATCAAATGGATTGAAATTGAATATGATGATTTTAAAAGCAAAAAATATGTGGAAAATATAATATTTTTTTGAAAAAAAACGAATTAAAATATATGTTTATATATATATATATATATATATATATATATATATATATATATATATATGTGTGTGTGTGTGTGTGTGTGTGTGTGTGTATTTATTTATTAATTTATTTTATATATTATTTGTATATCTTTTAATACGTAATATATAGCTTTTTTCTATTATACATATTAGAATTCTTTTCAAAATTAAATATATGAGAAAACAGTTACAGTTTTTTTTTAATAAAATATAGTTAAGTAAACACGTAAAGCAATATTATTATATATAGTTGAGTAAATAAAAACAATTTTCAATAATCAAATACAATCATGAAACTGTATTTTTAGATAAAATATTTTTACAATAAAGCAATTTTATAATGAAATATTTATTCATTTTAAAACATAAAAATTCAACAAAACTATTTCCTAGCGTTAATAATATAATATTATAACTTTTTAAAAAATATATTGATATAAATTTTGCAGTGATATAAACTAATAATAAATATTATATACGGAGGAACATAAAAGAGCGATACATGATAAATTTCAGCTTTGACATTATATCGATTTCAGGTTTCAGAAATTTCCTGCAAACTCGTGCTATTTCTATTTCCGGACATTTGAAACTAGTTGGTTTTGTCGAAATAAAACTTTATTGACTTTTTTTTAATTATATGATTAAATAGAAAAAAAATATTTATAACATATAAAATTCGATATACGCTGTAAATATTTTTTATTGAAATCGTATATCATAATTGAGTTGAAAATTAATTTATTAAAATAGTTTTTTTAACAGCATTGATAATAAATAAATCGCTATAAAAATTTTAATAATCTTTGAAAATTATTATCGCAATATGTAAAAATAAATAATAAATATTCATATTGTTTGTATTAATGTTAATTTTATAATTAACATTATTTCTGCATATAAAATGAGAAAAAAAAGTGTTAGAAGTTGAAAATTGTTCTTTCGTCTTTAATATGAATTATTGGCGAAAGAACAACTTTCAACAATCATCAGAGCGGAAATTTAAATGCTTTCACTGCTGTAATCTTTTAATATTTACGCATTAAAATTCGTTTTATATAATTATAATTTAATATATAATAAATATTATATAGAATAAATAAAGATTCGTCACGTTCGATTTAAATAACATTATTTATTTTATTTTAATATATCAAATTATATATGAATGATTCGTGAACATTTCAAATTGAAAAAAATCGTGCGAAAATTGAAACGGAAACGAGAGAAGAAAAATAAAGGAAAAACTTACATCAATAGAATATTGTAAAAACAGTTCGTGTGTAATTTTATCCGAATAAAAATCAATAACTTATCGCAAGAGATATTTTACGATTGAAATATAATATTTTTGTGATGATTTCTATAGAAAAAAAACAGTTTTTATATATAACATATATATATATATATATATATATATATATATATATATATATATATATTGTTCTCTTTTTGCCGTCTTAAAAGGAAAGAATATGAAAAGCGAAAAAATTCTTTTATGATAACATCGAACTTTGAAAAAAAAACACTTTAGCGTTTACTTAAAATTGTACAATCGATGAAGTTTTACTTAGTATATATATATATATATATATATATATATATATATATATATATATATATATATATATATATAATCACAATTTTATAAAAAAATATTAATGATTTTAATAGTAAAATTTTAAAAATTAAATATATCGAATATTATTATAGTATTCAAATCGTATAGATTTGATATTCGAATAAAAATTAATGTATATTAAAATGACGCAAATACGAAATATTAATTATTGATCAATTAATATGTAATGATAATAAAACAAGAAGAATTGAGCTTCCATTCAATATAAACAATAAATGGTTCGTTGAATTGTTAAATTAAAGAAAATTAATAATCGAATCGTTCAATCGATCAATTGAACCGTTAAATGAAATGTTTGAGAACCATCTCGAATATATTATTTCGAATAATAATATATATATACATATTTCGTAAATTTCATTGATGAAAATACATTAACAATGTATTTCAAAATATTCGTACATTGTTTTAATTCAAAATATTTTATTCGTATAAATAATTTTGGAATATTTTAATGATAATTTTGAAAAATTAAAATTATATATTTTTTTCATTAAATATAATTAATAAACGTATATTATTTCTATATTTTCTAATTTATTGACTTTTAAACTTTAAATGTGATTCATTGTTTTTTATTTAAATATATATTAAAATAGTAGTCAATATTTAACTAGAAACACACAAAAGTTCGAATGTGGGACCAACTTAAAAAAATACACGAGTTTATACGGGTTCAAACTATTTAATGTCAATTTAAATTGCTATAATTTAAGCGTACGACCAATAAAATTGATTATATACTGGAATTAATTAAATATTTCGGAAACATTAATCGTAAAATTTTAAGTTATTTTCACGTATGAAATTATGAGATTAATATATTATTTCGTTATATAAAGTACCAATATCTAATTCGTTAATCAGATAAAGTTTATCAAAATAATGTTATATATATATATATATATATATATATATATATATATATATATATATATATATATATTGAGATGTCAAATGTTAAAAAAAATATAATAAAATATGCAAATTGTGTCATAAAGAATAATTTATATTTTAATGATTTCTTTGTATCGACGCTGTCGCCATTCGAATAATACACTAGCTTAAAAGTTTCCTCTGATATTTTTGAGTTATGTAACTCGCGAATTTTTCAATTTCGCGACGCTGTTTCTGAAAATATGTCAAATTTCAAATTGAACGTCGCACGTTTCGAATATTCAAATTTAAAAGGCGAAAGGGGGGTGGGGGGGGCAAAGAAAAAATCGAAAAAAAATATATAATAAACTCGTTTTGACATTTTCCCGAAAACGAATAATAGTTAGTAAATTATTTTACATATTTGTATTATGTTAGTTAATTGCGCGGTTTGCGGCGTTTCAAATACAGTTGTTTATATAATGTTTAATTTATTTATGAAAAAAAAAATTATCGATCGCTGAATATACAATAATTATTGTTAAAATTCCGTTTCTTGTTCATATTTATTATCATTTACTAATAATAATAATAATAATAATAATAATAATAATTGTGTTTTTACAATAACATCATTATATATAAGTAATTTCTATAAGTCAAATATTATTTTAATAATAATATAAAGAACACATAAATATGTTTATGTTAAAATATTTGAGCGAACCTAATAATATTACAAAATGTGTTCGCATATAAATAAAAAATATTTTTATGCGGTTTTATTTACTTTTTTTTTATATAGAAAAACATTGGTGAAAAATTGTTTTCGATATAATATTCGTATATTTTGTATATAAAAACATATCTTTAAACGGAATTTTATATTATATATATATATATATATATATATATATATATATATATATATATATATATATATATATATATTATATAAACGCATGAATATAATTTAATGTGTTTATTTTACATTATGCATTGTAAATCCAGGATATGTTGTAAGTATATTTATTATAATGATCGCTGATTCTTGATAGGATCGCTTTAAGGATTTAAGTGCACGTAATGCGAAAAAAAAGATAAAAGAAAATCTATAAGATTTCGTCAAATTCCTTTTTCGATGACAGGAAAAAAATAATAATATCATAAAAAAACGTGATATTTTTTTTTTCTTTATATACAGTGAAAATCGTAGAAAATAATGTTATTTAAAGGAAACATTCGAAATACATCTTGAATGTGAAAAATCGTCCTTTTTTTTTCATTTTTAGTCAGCCGAAGAAGGCGAGATAACTCGTCAAGAATCGAATTATTACACGTATTTGACAGGTTAAAGATTATATTTAAAATTTAACGATTTATCTATAGAATTCGCTTTTATATTTATATTATATAAGATTTTTTGTGATATATTAAAAAATTTTTTTTTATTAATATTGCATTATTATTATTATTATTATTATTATTTCATAAGTTTAATGATAATACTATTAATAAATATTTGATCGCTTATAATATTGACGATATAAGAATACATTTTTTTCAGGCAATATGTAAAATCTGAATTTAGTTACATTTTGATAAAAGTTTTTCCTTGTTTTTAATATATTTATTATTTTTTTCTCTAATCAAACTTTTATTTATTAGATTTTATCCTTTATTATTATTTTATAGATCTATTTTTAATACTAAAAATGATTACATTTAAATTTTTCAAACGATAAAAATCTATAATTAATATATAAAAATGATTACAATTAAAATATATATTTTTTTTATTTTACAGACGAATAATTTTAAAATTAATTTTGTAAAATAAACGTATAAACGAAGTTTAAAACAATATTTGTTGATTTATTTCAATATTTATGAGAATGATAAACGTATATTTTATAATTACAAACAACTTCATTCAACATTCTGTATACAATTCATTATTTATTTATGACAGTTGTGTTCAACTTTTTTTTTTATTTAAATTATTATTATTATTATTAAGTACTATATATAAATAGTTATTTTTAAAACGACACCGCAAATTTTAACAGCCAATATTTTCATCATTAATTAATTATTAATCGCGTAATATAGAATAAATAGAGATCAAAGAACGTGCGAACTTCAATATTAATAAATTAATGAAAACGGATGCCTTAATAGACTCTAAATTAATTCTTCGTATTAGAGAGCTTTTAAGAATATTTCTCCGTTCTCTGAAATCGTTCAATAATCGAATTATAAAACTTTCTTTCTCTCTTATCCGTTAATCTAAACATGCTAGCTTTTTAACTAAATCTAATCATATGTTTTTTTTTTCTTTTGACGACAAAAAGATTTAATTGCACGCATACAACAAAAAAAAATAATAAAATAGATATGGTGAATTGTCACGGAATCAATTTAAAGGTTGTATTTTAAGACGTGGTCAAAGCTCTTTTGACGAAGCCTTTCTAATTCGAAACACGTAAATCTAAATGGAAAAAATAAAGGAAAAAAATCTGACCAAAAGAACCGAAATCTTGTTACACTCACAGTTCTCGATATAAACAAGATTCGAGATTGAATTTCTCACGCGAGCTTTGAAAGCCCACGCTAAAGTTTTATATATTCTATGTAAATTGACTAAAATATATTAAAAAAAATAAAATACATATTTTTAAATTAATTTTATCCGAAGTTAAAAGTAGATAAAATTCGTTCGAAACTTTGATACGACAACATAAAAAATAAACGTTAACTATATTTTAATTGAAATATCAAAATATTTAATTTATAAATCATATTTTCACAAATCAAACGTACGAGGTTTTTAAAATTGTATAAAATTACGTAATATTCATGTTTTATTTAAAGAAACATTAATTTTATGATTGTGAAGAATCAGAATTGTTAAAATGTTCAATATTACTTTTAATGTATTTTTAATGAAGATTTCACATAAATGAGAAACAATTCTAGAATCATATATTTTGTGAAATAATTCAATATTTTATTATTCAATAATTCATTTTTTTAATATAATGTTTAATGTTCTTGTTAAATATCAACGATTTCACATCATTGTAATTAAAATAATATACATTTTTACTGCAATACTGAAAAATACTGAAAGTGGTTTTATATTGAAAAATATAAAAAAATTATGATTTAATTTTAATATTTATAAATAATATTCTTATTATTCACAAATGATTTATAATATTATAAGTATTTTATTTCTAAGAAATACTATAATATTATAATAATATTAAGGATCGGAATATGAAATTCAGAAATTGAATAATTTTAATGTTTTCCGAGATTAAATCCAAGTAATTGAAATTTACAAATATTTACGTAAAATAGTAATACAAATTTCGGAGAATATTTGAATGTTGACTAAATAAAATATCAAAATAAAATATGAAAGACACGCTATTTTTATATATAATTTAATATATTATATATTGAATTAAGGCATGTGTTATAAATGTGATATCATTTCAAAATAATCAAATTTTTATTATTCGCACTTATTTTTCAGCGCCTGTTTTGCTCTTCCTTTATTTCAACTCGTGAATAATAGAAAAATACTAGACAACGAGAATTTTATTAAATTTAAGATATATTCGTAATATATTTCCATAAAAATGTATATTTTTATGAAAAATCTATTTATAAACATATTTTTATTAGAAATCTATTTTTCTTGTGAATGAATATTTTTTTATCAAGCATTTTTAAGTTTTAAAAGCGATTTTAAAATTTTAAAACTTTTCATAATTTTGAAATAATTCTAATATTACAATATATATATATATATATATATATATATATATATATATATATATATACCATATATATATATATATATTATTTCGAATAGGCAAAAATAAAACAGTACTTCAATAAATTATATAATCGAATTTTTTCAAATTAATTTATATTACAGTAATATTGATTGAAGATGAAAGAAAATATTTTATATTGAATTTTCAATAGAAATAAAGCAAATTATCTGTTTTTTTTAATCGTTATTATATAATACCTTTATAGATGTTGAATGATCACTTATTGAAGTTACTGATCCGATAAATACGAACCGTTAATAACGTACAAGTGTTTTTATGTATTTATACCATTGAATATATATATATATATATATATATATATATATATATATATATATATATATATATATATATATAAAGTTTTCTCGAATCTTTTCCTGAAAAAAGCTTTATATTTCTTATTGAACCTTTTACAGCAATTTCGAACTAAAAATAAAACATTATATCTCTAGTTGTGATTTTTAAAACTACAAAACATAAGACGAAATAAGACTAAAATACTACTTTTATATATTTCTAATTGTGAGTATTGAAATAAAAATTGTTTTTTTATGTTGATATGATAATCTTACAAATAATATAAATTTCTAATTATTTTAATAATGTTATTTTTTTTAATAAAATAAAATTATTATGCATATTAATTTTAAATTGATAACAAAATTTATATATTGAAAAAGAGTATTTTTTATTGAGAAAAACGCTTTTAGCATGAAATATAATATAATGAAGATAAATTCGGGGTTTCTTCATGCAAAATTGAATCATATTATAAAATAATTGCGAATAATGTTCTGTAGACGAGATTTTTTCCATTTTATTATTATATTTAAAAATTGAATATTTCGTCTAAATTATAGATTTTTTTAATATATCAATTGGGACCGAAGAAAATTTTCATATATTCTATTAAAAAAATTCAGTGACGATTGAACAATGAAAATAAGTAAATTAAATTTTCAATATGAAATTAAACAGATAACGAATTGGCGACAAAAAAAGCAATATATATATATATATATATATATATATATATATATATATATATATATATATATATATACATCTTTTGAATTTCTTTAAATTAAATTCGCAATAATTTATTTTTAAGGTCGTAAACGCGAAACATGCTCAAAAAAAAGAAAAATTTATGGTGAAAATTCAATAAGACGTATAGTTTCAGGGCTATCCTTTTTTTTATTTATTTTGTATTCAGGGATTATCGGTTGGATTTAGCCTGAGGATTTTTCACAGTTGGATACTTTGACTTTTTTTTTTGATGGATGAAAAACCACATCGAAAAACTTTTCTCGCGTTTTACGTGAACAGAGGAAAAGAAAAGCGAGTAGTTCATTTTAAACTTGTTGGAAATTCGTCGTTTTCATCTAACTTAAATATTTCAGATTTATATTTACAATTTAATTATTTATTCAAATTCTTTTTAATAATAAAAATATATATGCTTATAGTTTGTATCATATTGATTACCATTTTTACCGAAATAAAAGTGTATTTTTTTTAATACAATTTTATGAATATTCAAACAGAGATATCAAACGATTTTGAATCGAGATTATATAAAATATTTTGATTGTATTTTTTTTTCAGTTCTAAAGGCACGAAAACAAAATCGGATTGCTTTTTAACGACGTTGAATATTTTTCAGGAACGAATATGTGACAATTTTTCATTTTCACAGGTAAAAAAGTTGACAGGTGATAGACAAATTCCGTAACTCATCCAAATTGACAAAAAAAAAATTAAAAAAACAAGTTATCCATTTTTTCACTACGATAAAATTTCATCAAAATTGATTAAAATTTTAAAAGAAATATTTAAAAAAATATTTAAAATATTTTTATAATATTTATATAATAAAAGAAATATTTTCAGCTGAAAACAATTAACCTGAAACTATATTGTTTTTTTTTTGCTGAATCGTTTATGGTAATCTGTCTGTGATATTCAACTTTTACAAATTTCAAAATTGTAGAGTTGAACATATATTAAAGATAAAAATCTAAAAATATATTTTACGTTTTTAATTTCATTATATTATTATCAAAATATTTAACAATCGACTTCATACTTTATATTATATTTATTAACGATTAGTCGATTATATATCGAAAATGAAAATTTTTTTATTATAACCGTTGTTTGTATTTATATTTTTCACTTATTGTATTTATAATATAATTAATAATTCTAAGATATTATAATAGATATATAAGTACTGAATTATTATATTATAAAAAATATATTTTAAATCTGTGTTAATATGTCAACTCGGAACAAATTTCTTTTTGTATATACGATTACTTATGTCCGACATTGAAAGTTTTTCCTCTCATTTTCTTTTCTTTATGTTCTTGAAGGTGACCTTATTTCGGAAAAATCCCACAATTTCTAGGAATATTTTCTTGCCTCAATAGAATCGTTGCCTTGTGACATGAAATAACTCCGACTCGTATATTATCAGTCCCCCTTTTTACGATAAAAAAAAATAAAGTTAGAAATTTCACCCTCGCGTTCTCAACTACAACCCTTCGTGTACTTCGCGGAAAATTCATAATTTATAAGCTACAATCTTACGTAAGTTATATTAAAAAAAAAACGAAATCAAAGTTCGAACAATACAAAAATTTTCCTTTCGACTGAACAATGAATTAAATTCGAATAAACGATACTTTCGATTTTTTTTTGATACTTTTTTTTATATTATATTATTAATATTTTAAAAACGATTTAAAATTTTTTGTCAGTTCCAAAAATCAACAATTCAAAAAAATATATATATGTCTTAATCTCCATACTTATATACATTATATAATGTTATTTACGTTAAGAATAATCGAAAGTTGATTAAGACTTAAAAGCTCAAATTCGGATCAAATCGGATGTTAAGCTTTGTAATTGCTACGAGTTTTCGTTTCCTCTAGAAGAAGGCTTTAATTATTCATCGTAATTATTAATTTGATCGTATTTCATTATAACGATAACGATTGATTTGTCAATATTTAACGATGAGATTAAAGTTGCCCGGTTTATTTAATTTATGATTAAATATTTTGTGTCACACATTTTCTTATGTGACACAAAATAAGATTTGGAAAATAACCACAGATATGTTTATATGAATATTTAATAAGATAGAATGTATAATATTATATATGAAAATTATAAAAACATCGATGAAAATTGAATATTTTTTTTTGCGTTTTATGAAAAATTGAAAAACAATTTCCGTTTGATACAAATGGAACTTTTCTTTGATGCGTAACACGAATGAAGCTTTAAAAATTTCAGTATATATATATGTATATTACATAATATATATTTGAATACAAATAAATTTGTTTCACGATTATATTATAAATTGTTAAGGTTTGTTCAAAGGACGAATTTTCCGTAATTTTCCACAAATTTCAATGCTTGTCATTCTACGTATCAAATAACATATATCAAAATATAAATAATGAATTAATTTTATATGGGAATTTTCATCGAATAAATTAAACAATTGTCGATATAGAAATATTTTCATATATATTGAGAATTATTTCAATCATTAGTAATCGTTTAAATCAAAAATTGCGATAATGAAAATAAAAATTCAATAACTGTTAAATGTAATCATAATAATATAATGTGAGGATTAGAAGCCATTTAAATTGAATTATAATTGGTAATATATAATATAATAAACGTTCATTTTGTAAGTAGAGCTTATGGCTCAATTTACGAAATCCAAAACTGAGACACAGATACGTTATACTATTATGTATAATTATTTTATCACAATAATTGAAATTTATTTCATAATATAATATATTGTATATTTTAATTTAAAATAAATCATTGACAAGAAAATTATTTTTTTTCCTGAGATTTATATTTAGAATTTTAAAGCGATAATATTTTATTTTTTTAATTAAACTTGAATATTTTAATATTAAAATATACATTCAGTAAATTAATATTATAATATTTTTAAAATATGTGTGTGTATGATTGAAATATTATATGTTTCAATTGAATCACATTTGAATATATTAAAACGCATATAGACCTTTGATTTCTTGATTCTGGTATAAAATGGTATCTATTTTATTATATTTCAAATTAATATTTTTTATAAAGCAAAAACTATTTATAAAATCTTTTCATCGAAGAAATATATTGGATTATAATATTAAAAGTATTAATAAAATTATATTAGATATATTGAATATATTATTTTTTTTAATTTTGAAAGGAGAAAAAGTTCAATTTCATAGATATTTTAATAAATAAAATTGATCTACGTTTTTTCAATTATTGATATTATTTTTTTAACTTCAAATTGTATTGTATTTCCCATATATAATATAATATATTTCTAAAATAATCAAAGAATGGGAAAATATTAAATATATAAAAAAAGTACAACCTACCCTTTTGAAATAAATACATTTTATATGATACCCTTTTTATAATATATATATATATATATATATATATATATATATATATATATATAATTTACTATTATAGAAAAAATATTACAATTAAAAATCGCGTACAATTATTTATATTATTTATTTTAAGTATTACAGTTAAATACCTAAAATAAATAATATAAAACAAGTTAATTCAATTAATAAAGAAACATTTTATATGTAATTATTGATCAAATTCTTTATATTATTTTAAAAACTAATTAATATCAATGAAACCGAGTTTCAGAAATAATAATAATTGGAAATTAATTAAAAAAAATATTTAGCGAGAAATTTGAGAACCTTTGAGCAAAATTTCTACAACAAATTAATATATCGCATACTGAACTTGACTGAATTTGATTATATTCATATTAAAGTTTCCTTTCAACAAGTATGAAATAAACGAAAAACATGTAACATATTTTTCAGCAAATTTATATATACTACTTCAATTAAAAGTTACGTACAAAAATATACGGAATTCTATATCTTTTTTTTCTCCTAAATTGATTTATCACATTAATCTCTTATGTTAAACCTTTGAATATTTATTTTCAATATTAAAAAAAAATACATAAATAAACTTTTACGTATTTTTTCATTGATTTATTAATTGATCGTTCTATTTTGAATTTTGTAAAAAATAATTTATGTTCTGTTACTTTATATAATTTCCTAATAATTGTACATTAGTCAGAACCAATACGTTTCGTTTCGCAAAACTTTGCTTAACATTTACTCAAACACAAAGCACAACAAATACAATATTATCTGTTGTAAAATGCATTTAAATTATTATCATGATATGGATTTTGATTACAATAGATTTCAACAACCCCCTGAAGTGATATATATATATATATATATATATATATATATATATATATATATATATATATATATATATATATAATTTTATTCTAGTCAAACGATATTCCTCTAGTGAATATCATAGTAAAATATATATATTTAGTGAATCGTGAGCAAAGTTTCGATTTATCATATAAATAATTGAAATATAAATGTTATGCAATAAAATCAACGTGAAAAACGATAAAATATCACTGAACGTCAATCAAATATAATTTTTAAATTTAAACGATTTAAAGTTATACTAAAAATATTAATAAAATTTTCTATAGAAATTTTTATATAAATAATCATATATTTTTATCGATAAAAAAAAATATATTAAATTGAACTAAAATTATACACGTATATTTTTTTTCAATTTTAATGTTTAATAAGAATTTATTAGTCGAGTTTAATTTAAATCGCGCGCTTTCATTAATCTTGGTGTAATTAAAATTATAATTTTCATCGTATTAATAAAACGAATTTTCGTCTTTTACATAAAATAACATTGTTTTCAAATTACTAACGACGCCTTGATGGAATTTTTCAAAAACCGACGGTTATAACATGAATGCGACCAAATATTAAATTAGAACATATTTATCTTATATCATTTCTGTGTGACTAAAAATAATAACGAATTGTGATATATTATTATTTTTAGACAAATCTTATTTAAAATTAACATTAATCTGGTTATGTTTTGAAAATCATATATTCGTCGTTAAAATATATTTTTTAATAATAGTGAAATTTTATATCATTCCGGGTACTTTTCATTTAATAAAAATATTTTTCTAGTTTATTTAGTTTTTTAAATAAAAATAATATTATAATAGATATCTAGTTATATATATATATATATATATATATATATATATATATATATATATATATATATATATAGTGGTGATTCATATAGAAATAAAATCACCTTATAATTATTGATAATTTTAATAATTAAATTAAAATACAGTTCATTAAAAATTGAAAGTATTACTGAAAAATTATATATATATATAGATATATATATATATATATATATAAATATATACATATATATATATATATATGTGTGTGTGTATTTATATATAGAAGGATTGTAAATCATTTATAATATTAGAACAATGTGTAGAACAAATTAATATGTTCGTGAATAGAATTTCTATTACTTCAATTATGTGTAATCAGAATTCTACTGAAATAGTCATTAATAGTCAATTTACATTCGATTTCGATTGAGTTTCAGAATTCACTTATAATTCAATTCCAATTATTTTATTCTATATAGTTTTCAGACATAAACTTATATGATTTTCTAAAACTGCAATTCAAATTTCTATTTTTGTACTTATGTACATAAAATTACAAAAAATATAAAAAAATTCTTTGTTATTTTTAAAGTACATTTTATAAATTTTAAAAATATTATTAAAAGTATTATGATTAAAATATAACGTATAATGAAATTATTTTTGAAAAGGAAAAAAATAGTTGTTAAACTGCTATCAATGCTATATATAGTTATTATTACGCTATCTATGTTCGAAATTTTTATTTTTGTAAAATAGCATATTTTTGCTGTTTATGTTGATTGTAAAAAAAAAGTAACAACATTTTTATAATGTTTAACTTATATTTTTATTATTTAACGTTTAAAATAACGTCCCTATTTTTATTTGGTATATGTATATATATATATATATATATATATAAATAAATTATTTTAGACAATATTTATTAGATTTTTTTTTAAATAATGCATAATAATATTAACAAATCTTAATATAAATATTTTTATATCTAAAAATATTTATATTAAGATTCTAAAAATCTTATTTTAAATTTAAAATATATTTATCATCAATCATTATACCAATATTTATATTAAATTATAAAAAAAAATGTAAATTAATTCACATAGATTATTCACATTATTAATCATGAAAATTATGATATATATATATATATATATATATATATATATATATATATATATATATATATATATATATATATATATATATATGAATATAAATTAAGGTTAATTTCATCTTAGAATATATTATATTGATTGTACTCATCGTCATACATGCGCTAAGTTAAATTAACTATGGATTTCACATAATGTGATAAATAATTCGGTTTTGAATACATACCTTGAAGGCTTCGCGAAATTTGTTAGACATGATGTGATATAAGACGGGATTAATGGTCGTCGACACGTAATAAAGTACGCCGGATATGTACGTCATGATGGCGTATATCGTGAGCATTGTCTGCGACGTCGCTTGATGGTTACTTCCGGTTCCGTATATGGCGACCAATCGTTGAGCGTGAAACGGCGCCCAGCATATGAAAAATGCTATAACAACCGCAACTGTCGACAAATACAAATATTTAAATTAATTATATATATATATATATATATATATATATATATATATATATATATATATATATAATATTAATGATATGTATTTTGAAAAGACAAATAGAAACGCACACCTTCCCTTTCCCTTTCATTGAAGGGGATGAAATTGCGATGGCGGAAAAATAAAATGACAACACAAAAAAAAAAAGGAAAGTCTGTATTGAAGGGAAGTGGATGTTTATTTGTCATAATATATACACTCGTATATTTTGTGTGTAGCATTTGAAATTGTAATGCTTAAAAGCTCGCTCGTTACGCACGGACGAAAGCTTTATGTTGGATGAAAGATTTTCGACATTTTTTTTCTTTTTACTTTCATTATTCATCTCAATATTTACAAATGCTCGTTTTATTTTTCGCATTTTCTAAATAACGAGCCATTTTATTTTTTTTTTATATATATACATTTTTTTTGTTTTGTAAACCTAGTTAAGTCTATTTACGAATTTAGATTTAGGTTTAAATTTTTAAACGGCACTCGTAAAAATGGTTGAATATATATATATATATATATATATATATATATATATATATAATTTTTTTGCAAAAAAAAAATAAAAGTAATATTTTAACGATTATGAACTGTATAAATTTACAAATTATTAATATATGAAAAAGAAATGTACGTACAGTATAAATATTAATGAGAATAAAAATATTAAATATTTTTAATTTTAAAATGATGTAATATTATATACACAATTAATTTAGATTAAAAATAAAAATCTTAACATGTACAAAAATCTCGTTTCATTATAATATTCTATATAAATTCAACATCATAATAAAATGATGTAATTTTATACTAAATTTTTAATTACATCAATTTTTAATCAAAATAGTAAAATAAATCAATTTTACTATATTGTAGTGAACAATTTTTGCTTTCAATATAATAATTTTACATTAAGATAATTTTTATCTGTTTATTCGAAAAGATTTAATACAAAATTTATTAAAAATTACATTTATATATGTTTTTAGAATTCCTAGAATATGAAATCTGAAGATTCCAAATTAAAATAAATAAATCTCATATAATGTCATTAAAAAAACATCGAAATTATGGACGACAAAATGTATTTAAATTATAAAGCCGAAATCTCATTCACAATCGATAAATAATTACAAAAATATGATATTAATATAATTTGAAATTAATATATGAAAATTTTGTTTAAACTTTATTTTGTTAAATTAAAAATTTTGAACACACACACACATATATATATATATATATATATTTGTAAAATATTTTAAGGGATATTGAAAATATCCCTTAAAATATTTTACAAATAATCCTTTATGGTAAATAAGAATAAAAACTCATAAAATAATTAATCCAATATTAAATAAGGCTATTAGGAATAGATTGATTTATTATATTATATATATTTATATATATATATATATATATATATATATATATATATATATATATATATATATATATATATTTAAAATATAGTACTAAAAACAGTTCAAAAAATGTTATAAAAAGATATAATTTTTCTAATAAGGCTCACAAAATATACAACACATTATATATTGGAAAATGAAAATAATTATTCTATATATATATATATTTCTTTTAAATATATTTATATAATTTCACGAACTCAGTAATGAAAGTAAATTATAACTTCATTTAACTATATCGATTTAATATTAAAATTAAATAAATTCTATCCTGTAAATAGGTCTTCATTTCCTTTTCATGTAATAATTGATTATTAATAAAGAATTTACCGAGAGCTTAGTTTCAACTATATCTATTAAAATATTTATCGATTCTAGGAAACACTCTAAAATATATACACTATATATATATATATATATATATATATATATATATATATATATATATATATATATATATATATATAATATAGTAAATAAGTTATTAGTTGTAAATGTACATTTTCACTTAATTATGAGCGGTAGACTGTATATTATAATCACAATATAGACTAATTGTTATATATTCTATATATTTACAAACTCGAATGTGATGTTTAGGATTTAAAAGGTTTTATTTTTACTTGTGTATTTTAAAATTAAATTTAATCGACAGAAAAGATTTATTTAGTATGAAAAAAATTTTTTAATTAATTTTTACTTTT
This sequence comes from Leptonema lineaticorne, assembly GCA_024500535.1. Lineage (NCBI taxonomy): Eukaryota > Metazoa > Arthropoda > Insecta > Trichoptera > Hydropsychidae > Leptonema > Leptonema lineaticorne. Next base: position 8,139,077 of record JANIJI010000007.1, read on the forward strand.
TAATTTTCGGTTCGTCGATTTCAAAGTTCACTAACTTTTCAAACTTATATTCTGTTGAAACGTTTGATATATATATATATATATATATATATATATATATATATATATATATATATATATATATATATTCGAATTTTTTAAGCATGTTTTAATTTAAAACACGAAAACAATTTTGATTGAAATGTAAAAATTCAATATTTTTTTTTCGCTTTCGGTCAATCAGATTAAAATTTACATTGTGGAAACATTTTAAAAAATACAATTAAATCGAATTTTCTTGTTCTGATTTAGCAACATTTATAAATGTTAAATTTATTATATTATATATACCTATAATTGTGAATGTGGCTTATGTCAATATTACAAATTAGCTAACGAAGATAATGATAAGGCATATTATTGATTTTAGTCGAAAATATTGCGATGATGAGTTATATGATTCTTCGTTAAATTACATTACATACCAAGTCCTGATTAAAATATTAGTAAAATATACGAAAAACCTTTAGAAAAATGTTCTAAAAATAATTAATTACTTGTTAAAGAATAAATAACAAAAAAAATACTGAGTTTAATAAAAATTTCAATGTTATTCAAAATCTCGTCCTAAAATCGAGATTCTGAAAAAAAGATATTCATATCATTTGCTATATAATATATTAAAATAAGTAAAAGATAAATATATGTTTAGAATTTTAGTCTGACTGGTTTTATAATACGAGAAAATTATACGTATAAAAATAGGCGTAGAAAATATAACACACATAAAATGTATATAATCAAAAGATACCACGAATAGAACTATATTAGAGGAAAAATATAGTCACAATCGACTCTACAGAATAAATTATAAGTAATAAATATAATAAAAGGCATGAAAATGTATGAAAATATGCATTATACTAGTGAGCTTTCAAAAGATTCGGCATATTATAGATTTTATATCAAGTTATGCGAAGTCTGAAATCAATTTAGAAAACGTTATAATTTTAGCAAAAATTGTATACTGAAATTGTATATAAATAATTAAAAGTATGTCTTATATGGGTAAACTTTCAAAATATCTGACTAATTCCTTGATAATCTATAAAAATATATGCATAATCAGATAAGTAATTGCGAGATGAGTGAAATGCTGAAAACTATTTTGAAATCGAAGCATTTTTAGCAAAGTTGTGAGATTTTAATGTTTCGAAAATCGCGATTCGAAAACGAAAACGGAAATATTACATGAAAATTTACAAAATACTAGTCGATTACATTGAATTTTCGCGTGAAAAAAATGCAAAAATATCAACTTTAACCGTGTTTTCACTTAGTTTTCGTTCAAATTTTACTTCAAAACATGCACTTTCGATGGTGAAATATCAAAATTGGAGAATTATTTATTTTCTCTCTCCATCTAATAGCGATTTTTCATGATAAAAATGCTTTTTCATACAAAATTTTGAACTACAAAATATTCGATTGATGCAGACATGCATCTCAATAAGATAAAATATTTCCTAAAAGCAATTCAGACAATGCAGTATTTTCAGCAACGTTATGAGCGATAAAATAAATTAAAATATATGATTTTTTAAGCATAACTTTATACGGGCTAATATGGATAAAAAAATTAATAATTTTCATTAGTTTTATATTATATTTTACGAATTGAAAGTGATTCCAATAGTAAACGGAATTCAAACGAACAATTTTGTAATCGCTTTAAACACGCAATTTTGATAGGTATACACATTATTCCCGTTTAATCCGCAGATTAATCCTTGTTTAGTTTAACATCGACTACTGCAAGAATACGGAATTTGCAGATAAGGATATAATCTCGAAGACTAATAAGACACGCCGCCGAATTTTCCGAAAACGGAAAATCCCGGTCGACGACTTTCGCACTCCGCGTTACGAAATCGGATAATTAATTGTTCGTAGTAAAACGCCCGCATTGTCAGACCGCGGCTTAATAAAATTACACTCCATTCTCGACGATTAATTTATATACCGTTGAATATTCGACGCGTTTTCAATTAAAACGATTTTCATATTCGAAAATATTATTCTTTACTTGTCGATAATGTCAATTTTTATTCTCGTGATATTTTCGCGAATAATTCCATATACTTTTAATTATATGGAATTATTTAACGTTGATTTTATTATTATATGAAAAAATAATATCCGTTAACGATTTCAATTTGTGTCGTTTATTGATTTCAATATATTAAAAATAGCATATAATTAAAAGTGTCAAATACAACACGTAAACCATTGACGAATATTGAATAAATATATAAATTTTATGTCGCAGACGAATAAGCCTTCTTACAATTTTTTAAAGCACAAAATAGAGAAAGAAGCCATTTATATATTGTATTTTTTTTTAATTATAAACAGAAAAAAATTGCAGATATATAAAAATAAAATTTAATATATTTAATCGTTTTAAAAATGATGATGACTTTGATGATGAAGTCAATTTCAAAAATCTATTTCGAATATATAATTACACATGTACATGAAATATGATAAAAATGTATATGTAATATAATTTTATTATTTACTAAACGCTATAAATATATATATATATATATATATATATATATATATATATATATGCTTTTTAAAAATAACGTGTTAAGTAATATCAAATTAAAAAAAGCAAAAATATTTTTTCTTTTTTTTATTATTATTTTTTATATACTTTATTGATAAAATAATAATAATAATGGTTATCGCGTGAATACGAGCAATTTGGGAAGAAAAATATTTCGTTTTTCAGACAATTATAGTACATTGAAAGGCATTTTATGTTTGTGTGTGTGTGTGTGCGTGTTTTTTTTTTTTGTCTTTACGGTACATTAATTTTTTCGTCCTTTTATTGTTGTTGCTAAAGGTCTTCAGTTTGCGGACGACTTCTAATGCGATTGCTCTTAAGGACTCGTTTCCGAGCCACCCATTACATCTGTATATTCATGACTTTGGAAGCAAATGGCATGACAACATACTTATTGTATGTGTGTGTGGGTGTATACATATATATATATATATATATATATATATATTTGTGTGTGTTTGTGTCTATTTTCAATTCAAAACACGAATAAAAAAATACGTGTATAGAGGTAAAACGATGCGTAAAATATTATCAACATCACTTTGACGTGCGTCGAATATCATATTAATATATGAAAATGGCGATAATATATATATATATATATATATATATATATATATATATATATATATATATGCATGTTTTTATTTAAAATCAATAAATAAATATTTCCTTTTATTAATGATTCCAAGATTTATTAATATTTTTCAAAGTTGAATTTTCTTTAATTATATCGAAATTGTTAATATATTATTTAAACGTTTACAATAAAATACATATTTTATTTTAATAGTAATATATATATATATATATATATATATATATATATAATATGTATGAAATTATGTATAATATTTATTGATAATAAATTTTAAATAAATGGAAAAATCTTTCGGGAAAGAAACAATAATTGAAAATTCATTTAGTATTTGATATTAAAATATCGGTTCGAGAAATTTTTTTTGAGATATATTGTTTTTTTTTTATAATCGTAATCAATTTTATTATCATTTATATCTATATCCGTGAAAAACTTTTGTAGTTTAATATTGAAAACTTTGATCAATTATTTTTTATAGTTAGTTTTAAACAAGCAGAGAGTATTTTACAGAGATTGAAGCAATTATCGATCGGAAAATCCTATATTCAAACTATAATTGAAATTTCCCATCCAATTTCTATTGGATTATCGAACAAGTGTGTATTTTGAAATTATTACAATGAAATACAATATTATTTCTACTGATTAATTTTTACTTTCTGGAATTGATTTCATTAATCTGGATAATTACTTACAAGCAATCGTTTGATTTTGTTCTACAATCTTAAAGTAAGATTTCCTTTTAATTTCATCATACATAAAATATATAAACCAAAAATTCAATTGAAAATAACCGATATAATATAACAAATATTATCAAATGATAAATATTTCTACAATTTTTCCCAAAAAAATTGCTCTGTAAAATATTTACGTACAAATTATAAAAAAAAATATATTTTTCCACTGAAATTCGTGAGAAATTCATGGATGTTGAATATTTACAAAATTTTTGCCTAAGGAAAGATGGTTAAAAATTAATATCCAAAATCATAAACAAATTGTAAAGAAAATTTCTTTTCATGTTACATTTTTATTATTATATCTGTTTTAATCGTGAATTTTCGATATTTTTTTTTCATTTAAAAAAAATAAACATTTAAAACACGTTTAGTAATTAATTATTTTTGAAATTATTACATATATTTGTAAAAGTTGATTCTAAAATATTATTTTATATTTTTAACCTATTTTTTCTATACTATTATTTATCAAATGCATAAATAAATTGAATCGATGTTTAAAATAGCATTATATTTAATATTAAAAAAAATCAATAATTATTCTATAAAATTTATATTTTAATATTAATTATAATATAATAGAATCGACAGAAATAAAAGAGATTATTGCAATTAATTAAGATTTTACGCTAAAATAATTGATCGAGCAATATTCCAAATTAAAAACAAACACAGTCCGTTTTATGAATACATAGCAATATTTTGATTTTATATACCAAGTAATATATTTTGAAATTGAAATTCATACATTATATTTATATATTTCATACAAAAAAAAATTGGACAATAATATATTTTATATTTTGTTGAAAAATAAAAATTACAATAATAAAACAGACTTAATACAGTGGGAAATACGTCGATTATAAATTGACAGTTAATATCTTCAAACTAATTAATAGTAAAGTTCTAAGCAGAGGTTTAAACTAAAATTATATACTATTAATGCCATGAAAATGAAATATCTTCGAACGATCTCCATTTGTGCATGAAAATTATTCAAATTTCCAACAAATGCCATAGGTTATATATTATATATTCAGATATAAATATATTATTATTATCATAATTATTAACGTATTTTTATTTTATTTTTTTTTTTATTGCTTTTATAATATTTCTAAAATATTGATCTATATAGTACGTAGAATATTTTTATATCATCGAATCATTAATCGTAATTAATAATTTAAAAATTTAAATTAATCTTCTTATTGATAATGAAAAACGAAACATAAATTAGTATACGATTTCAATTTTAAAAAGGCCTATAATATTTTTACTAGTTAAAAAATTCCTTTACTATCTATTTAATTTAAATTTAACCCACGCATTTCGTTTTTAACATTGTATAGTACAACCCGTAAAAAATATTAAATATATTTTTCATATCCAATTTATATATTTTTAAAGGTAATTCGACACAGAACACGAATTAAGATCTTCAAATCAATTAATTAACCTTTATTAGTTAAAAATAAATATTTATTATTAAATATAATTATTAAAAAAAAATAATTAAAAACGATATTAAATCAATCGATGTTCAATTTTATCTCTTTCAAACATAAACTAATATTCGCGATACGTTTTATATAAATATTTATTATTCAATAAATATTTTCTATCATGAATACTATTTATTTCAGCTTATACACGAGTATATGAATGCGTGTAAAAAAAATCAGCAATATTTTTGGTAAGAAAGCAATAAAGAAGATTTTGAAACGAATTTCAAAGAAAAAAAAAGCGATGACAATCTGAAAAAAGATTATAAGTGGCTCAAAATTCGAGGAAACATAAAAGTATTCAGTATTCCTAATTAGGTGTTCAGGTATATAAAAAAATAAATATGCGAATATATATATATATATATATATATATATATATATATATATATATATATATATATATCAAATGTGAAAAATTGTACATAATTTCGAAATTAATGAATCGTGATAACGTATGAAAAGCTTTCGAAATGCAATGAATCGTTAAGCGGAGTGCGACTGTATTAATAAAATTGATCAATACAAAATTACAATTCAACGAATGAGAAGAGTCTTATAAAATATACACATTTTTTTTCCTATTACATAATTTATTTCTTTCCTATAAAGATATTCAAATTGTTTCTATGGTCTTTCTTTTTATATTGTTAGAAAAAAAAATAGTTCGAATAATGTTTAATCGTAAAATATTAAATAATAAAATATTTTATTATTTATTGATAATTTGTAATACTTATAAAATATTTTTATAAATTTATATTTATTATACAATATAATATGGTGGATAAAATGCTTGATTTATTTAACGTGTTTTATATTTCTTTGTTATGGGTTAGGCTTTTTTTTTATCTTTGTAACACAAAATATTATTGAAATATATTTTATCAAAAGAAAAACACATTTAAAATAAGTTACATTATTCCTTTAATGCGCACGAAAATATTTTATATCCATTAGGAAAACAAAGAATATTTAAAATACAATATTATTTTAATACAATATTATATAATATTTCTTGTTATAACATTGATTTGTTGTAATTTCATAATTATAACTGAAAAATACTATATTATATATTTATTTTTATTAACAAAAATATTATTTGTGTTCACCTTTCATTTTACATAATTTCTAGTGTATATTAAATTTTATTTTCGAAGAAAAACTTCGTTGAAATTTTTATTTCATACCCGTCAAAATTTCAAGTGAACGCTGAAAGAGTTACTCTTTGTTCTGTAAATTTTATGTAAATATTTTTGTTCTGTTTATATTATAATAATAAGGATTTTATTTAAAATAGCGAATTAATTTCAAGTATTCGGAAGACTTAAAATTTAACCTTTTGAAACGTCTGCATTCCGTAAAATTTGTCTGATATGGAAATTTATTTGAAAAATCTCTCCATCTGAACGATGTTAATCGCACTTATTCGATTCGAATGCGATCTCATTATAATTATTAAGTGTATAATTAAAATATTAATATAACGATATTATAATTAAGAATTTTCAATTTCTCTACATGTCGATATATAAAATGCTAAAAAATTCTTCTCATTCATCCTGTAGCTAAAGAACTTGTTATTTCACAATGAAAAAAGAACTCGCTTCAAGTTCTTTTTCTATTGCGAAATAATTATGAATTCACTTGAGTATGTTTGTGTATATATATATACATATATATATAAATGTAGATATATTGACCTGTATTTAAATTGGAAGTCGTCATAGAAATAACCTAACTTACAATTTATTCAATTGTGAAAATTCATTGAACCACATTTTATTCAGTCGAACAAAGCGATCTATAAAAATTCTCAATTTCTCTCAAAAAAAAAATTATATAAATTTATTCGTGTTAAAACATTTATTCTCAAATATTAAATAAAAATATTAAATAAATCAATCCAATAAAGAATTATGTTTCTATTTGGATCATTTTGTAACAAATTTATATATTTTTTTATTATTAGAAAATTTTTGAAATTATATTAATGATTATGAAAGCTTGACTAGTTAAAAATTGACTTTAAACTTTCGAGTTCACAACAACTTAATGTAAATAAAAAATTTAACACATCTTTGTTTTATGCAGATTAAATACAGATTTTTATTGAAATATAAATAATAATAATAATATAAATTTGTAAGGTGGTCAATAGTTAAACTATTTATGATTACATTCGTTCGTCAAAGTTATAATGAACCGTCATTAGTTAAATATATTGTACTTTGCTTGCTGTGCGTTTACTTTGATTTAATTATTATATCTTAGCATTCATCTACTTTAGACGAAAATTGACGAACAATATATTTTATCAAAATGTAATAATTTAACGTGGAAAATATTTATATTTATCTTTTCGGCAATTGAAGAAATTCGATTGAACCGTAAAACGATTATTATTTTCAATATCACATATCGATGATATTCGAATATGCTTTAAAATATATTTTATACAAATTCTAGAATAATATTAATATATATTTTTTAAATTTATTTTAAATAAATCGCCTTCAATAGACAAATTATATTATATTATAATATTTAAAATAACGTATATATTAAAATCGGTATTATGTTTGCGTTTAACCATATTCAATTATATTTTGAGTTGTTTTTTTTTTATATTTTCGTTTTAAATACTCTTTTGAATAATCACTCATTGAATAAGTTTTTTTTTCATTATCTTCTTAAATAAGAAGAACAAAGTGCAAAGTAGTTAAAAATGTATTTTTGATATTTATTTACATACGTAAATTATTCTAAAAAATCTCAACCTTCGTACGACGTCGTTGTATTTTTTTTTTAATTTAATTTTATTTTGTTATTAGACATATTTAAATTCGTTTATTATTATTTTTATTATTATTGTCTTTTTTATGAATATTAAATAAAAATATCTTAAAAATTCGTTATATATATATATATATATATATATATATATATATATATATAATATAATCGTAAAATTATTCATATATTTAAAAAAAAGTAGATTTACTTTTTAGATATTTAGAAAAATATAAAATTCTTATTATATATAAAAAAAAAATTGACACGTCAAAATATAAAAAAAAAATATTTCATATAAAACTCATTATCATCAAAGCAATATCAAATTGAACGATACTACTTTTTATCTATATTTTCATCTAAATTCATTAAAAAATGTAAATAATTATTCTCTATTGAAACAGTTCAATAGATTCAATGTTTGTTGTTTTATTGATACAATAAAATAAAATAATATATAAAATGATATAAATGTAAACGTTATACAATATAACGATTTGAACTCGTCAATCGATTGACTAATATAAATATTGCTATATTAAAAAAAAACATAAACATTAAAGACTACAACTGTTATATTAAATCAAAATTTTTCAATATTTTTAATTTTATTATAATATTTTTAATGTTTTATAAAAAATAAAGACTTGCTTTGATAATCTTCCTTTACATTTATTATATTATATCATATTTTAATGGATTTTAAAAATAGTCTAGACATTTTTTATTTAAATATCTTATATTTATAAAGCTCGGTCCATACAAATAATATATTTTTTTTTTAATAACGAATTACTTACCCAACATTTTCAGCACTCTCCTCGACGATTGACTGGTGGATTTTCTTGATGCATTCGCTTTTCCTGTTGTAGTCCTCAATGGTCTGGTGCTCCTTTCCCTCTTCATCATGTCGGAGCTTCGAAGCCTTAATCCGATCAGAGCGTACAGAACCGTTATCAGTGTCATCGGTGTTACGAAAAATAAAAACGTCGATATTTCGAACGAATGCTCCAACAATACTTTATTTTGAGTACATATAACGATATTATTATGCGTCAATAGGCCGAATTGTAAAGCTTGCGGTATGGCGAAAGCCAACGCCACCAACCATATTACCAATATGAGCTTAATTGCCCTGGAAAGTTTCGACATTGTATGCGATAGAAACGGATGACATATGGCGACGTATCTTTCGACAGTGAATGCTGTTATTGTTAAAACCGTTGCATTAGCCGATGTTTCAGCGGCTAATCCTCTTATAACGCAAAAAATTTCACCGAATATATACGGATATTTCGACCATATAGAGTATATTTCTTGCGGTAAACCGGTTATCAACAATAATAAATCCGATATGGCCAAACTGAACAGATAATAATTTGTTGCCGTGTGCATTGATTTATTTCTCGATATTACAATGCACGTGCTAACATTGCCCAAAAGACCGGTAAAAAATATAATGACATATATTATTGTTACCGGTAATACGACGTACAGTGGATCTCTGTTCGGACCCATTATGTCCTCTAAAATGATCGATGATTCTGTCATATTGAATAATTCGACGGTTGTGTTGTCGTCGTTTGACATTTTCGTATAAATCATGGTCGTGATTTCAGCGTTTTCGTTCATTTTCATTATGTTTATTGTGTGCGGTGCGTCGTTTATTATTCGTCTAATATAAAATGCGCTAATATTGTGTCACATTTGTGCAGCATTGTTTTAATTTCTATACACGTTGACAACATCTGAAAAGAGACAAAAAATATTTATTTATACATATACACATTTAGTGGTCAAAAAGCAACAGAGATTTTTAATTTTTGAAAAAAAAATTTTTTTTCGTCTTCAAAATAGTCCATAATAGATATTATTAGATTTATGGAAAACACTTTTAGAACTCGAGATTTGAACTATTAAATCTAATATATTCTTGTAAAACAACGACCCATCAATATGCGTTTTACTTTACACATGGTGCTTTGTCTGGCAAATACGAAGGTTGCGACATTATTATTGTGTTGTATTTTGCCAAAATAATTTTTAACACAAACTAAGAATAATTGAAGTTTTGAAATTTCACGTGTTTGCTAGTTCAATTGGAACAATTATTTATAAAAAAAAAATTAAACTACATTGAATGTTTAGTCTCTAAAAATATTTTTATTAAAAAAATTGAAAATTTTGATAACTTTTTGAACAATATGTACATAAATTATATATTATTAACAAATGAGAATATGATATGAAATTTTATAGTGTGTAATTTATCCTTTCTACAATAGAATATAATATGTACGTTTGCCTTCAAAATAAAATAAAAATAAAGGGCTGAATTTTCATCGCAGTAATTAAAAGATAATATGTTCAAGAAATATTAATTCAACATTTCAGTATTTCTATTTAATATTAAATAATAATATAATATGTTCAAAAATAAACATTTAATAACATAAATATGAAAATAATATAATATATGAATTATGTTAAAGTAAATATTTCAATAATGAAAGTCATTATATATATTTTATTTGCGAAATGTTTATGAAATATATTCAAAATCAATTAAATTAAATAAATATATTTTTTTTGATTTCGTTCATCTATCGCAAAAATTAAATTAAATATTAATAAATTCTCAAAAATATTAATTGGAAAAATAAATATTAATTTTTGGTTTCATCATTTAAAAACGTATTTTTTTTATTTATTTTAATGAGATAAATCAATAAAATTATATTAATAAATATTTTGTAAAATAATAATCTCTTCTAATGATGCGAACTTTCAATTTAAATTGTGATAAAAAGCGATCTTTGAAAAATTATATTTTAATTGGAATGAAAAAAATAGGAAAAGTTATATTTTTATATTAATTAAATAAAAATAAAACATTCAATATTTGTCAAATTGGTTACTTTGAATGTCACATTTTATCGACTTTTCTCCAATAATTACATTTTATTATAAAATATTACAAATTTAATAATAAAAAAATATGTATTCATATAATATATATATATATTATTTAATATTAATAAAAGAAAACAAATATTTCCTCTGAATCACTGATTTAATATTTGTATTTATACAAATAATTAAGTTTTATTTTTTTCATATTAAAATTAATTTATTAACGTCGTTAAAATGAAAATTTATTCAATTTATACATATTTTCCATACCGCAAAATTCTTTCAGATATATTTGCAAATTAATATACAATTATAAATAAATAAATTTAGACATAAGATCGTGCTTAATTTAATGAAAATATCGATCCAAATTTCTGCGAAATGTGAACAAACAGTTAAAGGGAAGTTTCAAAATTTTTGAGTTCTATAATATAAATAGTAAGTATAAAAGATTTGTAAATACGTGTTACATCATTTAGATTCTTCAAAATTTTAAAGACGCGGAACGAATTCCCCTTTTTGAAAATTAGTTTAACGAGTGTTAAAATATAAAGCCGAATTTCCGTTTTCCGAATTACGTACGCATGAAAGTAATTACAAAAGGTATTTAAAATGAAAGCGAATAAACCGACGTTTCCGCTTTGAAATTTTAAGCGATAATTTACAAAATTGAATATAATGTTGTTTGTTTCTATATTTATACATATATATATATATATATATATATATATATATATATATATATATATATATATATATATACAGTTGGGTTCGGTTAGTGTGACATCAGTTAGAATTGAATGTTATGTCACATTGACTAGATTTAAGTAAAACGTACATTAAAAATTGTAAAATGCTAGATGTTTCATATTACCAAAAAAAAAAAAAATATATATATATATATATATTTTAATTTTTGAAATGATACTTGAAATTGTCATAATATTTTAATATTACGAATTAATTTTACTTCAAAAACGATCGAGAGTCTTTCATAAAAGAATTTGACATTTATTGAAAAAAACTGAATTAATAAATGGTTTATTCAAATAATATTCAGTAGAATTAGAATAATTAAAATTTTTTTTTTGGTATATTTATATTCAATATTCTACCGGTTCAGTTTCTTTTCTAACGTTCAAAAATAATGAGTTACATAATTTTTCACATTTTTTTTAATATGTTTTCTAAATATATATTTTATAATTGGTTTTTGCAGTTCGTATTTTGACGGATGGCACTTTTCAAAAGGACGCTCTTTTGACTTTAACAAAGTCGAAAAATGAAAAGACAGATGAAAAGTTATGTATATATATATATATATATATATATATATATATATATATATATATATATATATATATAATTAAAAATATTTTAGGAAAGGTAGAAATATCTTCGTATTGAATATAGAAAACGTATTTCAATAAAATACGATACAATTTTGAATTTCAACCTCATTATAATAAATCTACATTAATTCCCACGAAAAATTATTCGAAAACAAACATATTGTTTTTCTTCACACACACACACACACACACACACACATATATATATATATATATATATATATATATATATATATATATATATATATATATATTAAACTATTACAATATTTACTAAACATCATATAAAATGTCTAAATTATTTAAAAACAACATTTTAACAATTTCTCAGTAAAATTCTTAAGACTTTTCCAAAATCTGCGTCCCTTTTAACGGTTCACGTAATATTTTCTTCCGCTTAACGTTCGTAAATATATAATTCTTTAAAAGGCACAAAAAGCATAATTACCTATAGTAAAAAGATACGGGTTTTATTTTATAAACCTTCGAATGAACCTGTTTATATTAGACTAACGAGATTCAATTACTGTATGTTAATTATTTATAATAATATGCAATTAGTTGAATTTTATGTAATCTCAATAATTCCTTACGAATGAAAGTCAATGCTAATAGTATAATGTAATCTGAGGACCATTTATTTAATTTGTGAAAACGAACAAATTATATTTTAATACAAAACATATTTAGATTCGTAAAAATATTTTTTTTACAACGGTTTCTAATAATTATATTGATATAAATCGATGAAAAGTTAGTTGCGATCGAAATGTTAGTCGTAACGAAAGGAAAAATATATTTTTTACAAAGTTATCGGAAAATTTCGGTAGTTTGTTGTTCGTTAGCTTTCAGAAATATTTGATCTGTAATTAGTTATTTGACACACACATTTTGAAAATATAAGTACCAAAACGATATGAAAGTTTCTTACTCAATGATTGTATTTACGGTGTGGAAATAAAAATAAACAACTTTAATTTTGAGTCTGAATGTGAAAAAAATATTTATATTTTAAATTTATATAACTAATTTAAGAATTAATCCACTACAGAGTCTGAATCTGAATTTTAATAGAATACATTGTTTTTATATCAGGTATATAGTATTGTATTAGAAATATACTGTCAATAAATGAAATTAAATTTCCATCAATCTTTTAAATAGTCGATGACAAATTAATTTTCCTGAATATTTCCGTATGAAAAAGTAGTTTCAGACATTTTTTAAACCCTTCTTTGTGCAAATCGACTTTTTGATTGATATTGAAATGTTTTTACTTTGAAACGTAACATCAAAGGTTTCCTATTTTTTTTTCTTCGTGAAAAAATTTATACTCCACAGATATTTATGTCTTCATATTGATTATGAATTCGAAACTTAGAAGTATGATTTGAATATAAATTGAATCGAAATAATAATATTAATAATAAAAAGGCGTAGAAAATGTGCTCGATTCAAAAAAACCCAAATTTTTTTATGGCAAAAAATATTTGCCATAAAAATTATTAATATTTGATTAATGAAAATATAATTTTTATTAATCATCAATTCATAATTTTTTTTTATAATTTAAAATAGACATTCATTATATATTTTAAATCAAAATGAAAAAATAAATTATTTTTTTTGAAATTGATCCATAATAATGCGAATAAAATGAGAGAATAATATCAAATCTTAGTTTTTTTATACATTTTAATGATGTATTAAAAATTAAGTTAATATAATTATTGTAAAATTCAAATTATTTTTTAAAAAAAATATATCAATCGAGATATAAAAGCTTATTTTGTAGTATTTTTTATTAAAAATATATTTTATATAAAATATAATATATATTATTTTTAATTTAAAACTTCTATCATTAAGCAACTATATTACTCATGGGAATATATAGTTTTAATCATAAACCAATATTTATTTTTGCAAACTAGCGATAATTTAAATTTAAAATGCATAAATAAATTCTTATTTTCATGTCAATTTAATAACATTCTTCTTATTATAAATAATAAAAATAAAATAAATTATATTATCAAAGCGAATACAGTAAGAAAAAAATAAATTAAATCACGTTCGATTAAATATTAAATTACAAACAACATATATATTAGGATTTCTAACGCAAATAATATAGATATTATGAACTATTAATGCTAAATTTCTAATTTAAACTGTAATTTGACACGAATTTATATTTTATGGAAATCGACGGAATAATTTTGAATATGTTATATTGAATGAATAATAATAATCAACAGATGACAGTATAATTTCAATTCTATACTATATTATTAAATATTATATATGTAATATTTCATAGTTATAATATTATTTATTTATATATATATATATATATATATATATATATATATATATATATATATATATATATATATATATATATATATATATAAATCAGAAGCACGTAATCTTTGAATATGTCACCGTAAATCGCGATGTGAAAATTTACATTAATTTTAACACCTAATATAATATCATAACATGAACATGACAAATTTACCAAACGGTTATATTATATCTAAAGTGCGAAAATCGTTAACGTATAAATTAATTAATTAATTAATTACACTTTTTTTTAAAATTCGTTTCATTTTTAACAATCTAGATATAACATTGCACAATATCTAATCAATAATATTTTTTGTGTATTATCTAGAGATCAGGGCTAGTCAATTTGTAGCTCATTAACCTCTAGAAATAATAGCGATATGTTTCAGATTTTTTTTAAGAAGATTTTCAAAATATTCACTCAGACTTAAAAATTGAATGGAAATCAAAATTTGATTTGAAATAAAATATTTGTCACCTTTGATCTGAATAATCTGGCTTTAAACAAACTTTAAATTCTTTTATATTATACAAAATATACTACATTTTTATTATAATTCGTCGTCATCCTTATAACAAAATATTTAAAAATACACGTTAAACGCAATCAGTAAATTGAATACGTCTGATGAAAACATAATTAATCGATTTGAAAAAAAAATTTTCCACTCTGTCATGAAAAGCCGTGACATTAGTTCTCTGCTGTGATTAAACGTGAAAATCGACATTTTTTTTTTTTTGCACAAAGAAACATCGCAAACGTTAAGAATTTTCACAATTATTATTTATATAATTATAACAATTTTTCAACGTAGTTCAATAAAATGAACATTATATTTTTATTTGTAAATTTTAAACCGTATAGATAATCACTATCGTATTAATAACGCGTCGTTAATTAAAATACGCAACGTTTTCCATTCAAGTTTATTCAACGACCCAATGAAACATCAAATATTGGGTCGTGTTAATTCGAGCATTTTTCGGAAAATAGATACCTGAAAATCCCGAGGGATTTTCTTAAATATTCACGATTAATATTTCACGTATTACGTTGTATGACTTGTTTTTGATGAAACAACAAATATATATATATATATATATATATATATATATATATATATATATTTATTTATATTTGAGCCTCTAATGACTATACACACACACACACACACACACACACACATATATATATATATATATATATATATATATATATATATATATATATCTGATAATATATGAAAAACTGTATTCGATCACTTATTACTAATATTTAGTCCTTTTATCTAATATTAAGTATGTAATTTATGGATTAATTAGTGAATTTCAAGGTTAAATAAACAAGTAAACATTATTTTTTTTTTAGTTTAGTTTGTAATTAGAAATCTATAATTGTAAATATTTCATATATGTATATATTGGTTTTTCTTAGAAACGTATTATATTGATAATAATAAAATATAAAATTATAGATTAAAAATATACGATATACAATAAATCAATATTATAGAAATAAACTACAAAATGAAGATAATCTAATAAATATGCAAATAAAAATTGTTTCTAAGAAAATATCAGAATAAACGACAATTTATTGAGAATAAATAATTAAAATTTACATTATTATGTATTTTATATATTTAATATCTATATATTACTGTTGGAAAATACGATCAATTAAAGCTTTTCTTTTACTATTTTCAAATCATTTATAATATTGATTTCAAACATTATAAATTTCAAAAATGTCTAAATTTAAATATTGTGCTGAAAAATCGTATTTGAATTAAATAATAATTAAAAAAAAAATATTTTAATTATTTATAATTAAAATTCTCATTTTATTATTTTTTAATTAATCCACATTGAAATTGTTCAAAAGGCGAACAGTTAAACGAATTATTTATATAAATACAACAATGCATCAAATTGTTCAGGAAAAAAAATAATATTACTGAAAGTATCTTAAAAAATAAAATTCAACCTTAAATATTTATCATTTCGAACCATGAAATATTTTCTATATCATTAACCTGATCCGTGTCATCTAAAAGATTAACCAATATCGTCACAGAAAAAAATCAATATTACTTTTTTCTAAACTATTGAACTATATTATTATAAATAAACGATCAAATGCCAACATAACTAGTATAATATATATATATATATATATATATATATATATATATATATATATATATATATATATATAGTTGTACATTTGCTACCAGATTCACTACGTTCGACCTTAATTACATAATGACGTAACGATTCAAAGCCACAAACATGTCTTATTATATAAATAATATTATATTATTGAATATTGCACGAGAATTTATGTTTCAATGTGTACAAGGTAAATGCACAGCATTCTTGATTATATACCGTTCATAATTATATACAGCATATTAATTGTTCTCGAATCATTTTAATGTATAATTATAAACATGGTTTTGATATAATGAGAATATATAATATAAATATATGTATATATATATATATATATATATATATATATATATATATAGCTAGTGTAATTTTCAATGTGTAATATTAAAATATTTAATAATATAGTCGTTTTTTTTTTCAGCATATTAACACTCTCATTGTATTCAAAACGGCTTCTTTTTCATGGATTTATATGTAAATAAAATAAAATAGAAAAATAATAAATAAAAAATAATCTTACACTGAGTTGTTTCACACACACACACACACACACGCACACATATATATATATATATATATATATATATATTAATAATAAATAGCAATTTTATTAATAATAACTGTGCTAATTTTCCTTGTTTTTATAAAACGTGTTTGAAAATATATGACAAGAATGTGGGAAGCGATTAAATCTTTTATTAATTTTACAAATTATTAATATACTACATTTGTCTTGTTGGTTAAATAATATATTATAAATATATATCTAAAAATCAACAAATACAATTTTTTTCATTTTTATAATATTAATAAAATAAATGTTTTCATTAGAAATAGTTTTAAAACGAAATATTTTTAAATACATTTCTGATCATCTTTACTCTTCTATTTAAATCTTTTACAGTCGTTTATAACACATCTGAACTCAAGAAATTTATATAAAAACATATTTATATTCACTAAAAAGATTAAAATTCTCATTATTTTATAAAATTCATTTCAAATATTATAGAATAAAATTTTATTCATGAAATATAAAATATATGTAAAGGATATCTTATATATATCTTTTTAATATAAAAATATATTTAATACGAATATATAATAAGGTATAAAAATGAGTCAAAATATTAAATTTCACATTCTACAATTTAATTTGTACTAACTTAACTCGATATATTATAATAGATTGATAGTAAAATAATATCATATTATAATTTTCTTTAATAAAAAGATTCACATTCATATATCAAAATGAAGAAAAATCAAATAAAATATAAAAAGTGAGTAAATCTATAAATGTATTATTTTTGTAATATATATATATATATATATATATATATATATATATATATATATATATTATACAAAAAAAAATAAGAAAGTAAAATAAACAATTAATTCTTCTCTGACAACGAGAAAAATATATATATTTTTTTATTATTGTCTTTTTTGTCAACATATTTACAAATATTATAATACGACGAATCGCAAGTCGAATCAAAATATATTATTATTTTTTTCCTAATATACGAATTTCAATATTCTATATATAAATATTATGTAATATTTTTTTAAACATATAATATATTTATATGATAATAATATATGAAGGATTTGAATCCGGCATAATATATCTATTTTACCGAAATTTCTATATTGAATTTCGACGAAAATTTTTTTCAAAGATAAAAAATATTGTTCTCGACTTTTCCGGATTACCCAAAATTTTCTACTTTGACCTTAACCAGTGAGAAAAGAACGGATTATTTTCTTATATGATTTTTTTACACTTATTTTTTTTTATATTCACATATTAAATCCTGAGTTTAAAGTATTTGTCAATAAAAATGTTTTTTTTTGTAGTTTAATAATTTTTAAAACATATTTATATGTAATTATTAATGAAAAAAAATAATAATTCGTGATAATGAATTAATATTTTTTTTTTCAAAAAAAATCATAATTTAATCATTCGAATTGCGAAAATATTTTTAACTATTAAAAATTAAAATTATTACTTATTTATTAAATCTAAATTAATATTTTTTTAATATATCAACATTTTCAATTAGTATTCGTTGTTTTTAATCTACTTTTCTGATACTGAAAATGAAACAATTTCAAACTCTGCCGTGTTACATTTTCTCGACATTTTGTCGAATTATTTTCAGCTGAAATATTTTTACGTGGAATCATTTTTCACAGTCAAAAATTGAAATGTCAGTAATAAAAAATAAAAGTGAAAGAAGAATTAATTAACATCAAACGGAATATTTAATGCACTGCAAAATTTTAAATAGATTATTAATGATGAGCTGAATTTTAATTATCTCACTCAAATAATTATCAATTATTATAAAAAAACAAATATATCAATGGATATTAAGTAAAAAAAATAGACTATGTATACCCACTTTATTCACTTTAAAATTATTATATTCTTGTTAAACAAATAGATTTGTAGTTAATATAAAATAGTTTTATATATACGAATACTATTAATTATATTTTTTGTTCGCAAATATTCGACAATTTATATATGAATTAATCTCCTTAACGATCAATCAATGAGACAATAACTAATTAATTCAATAAAAAAAAACACCTTACGATTTATATAATATAATAATACTTACATTGAAATTTCCAAGGAGAAAAAAAAATATACTAAGCATTTTTTTATACAAATAAATATAATTGAATTTATTTAATATACAAAATAATGGTTATATGAAAATGAAAAACGTAATATAATAAAAAGAAAATCGAGGTTTAAATTGAAATTTATTACTATGAATTTTGATTGAAATATCAATATAAAAATTTTCAAAATGTTATAATAATTAATTGTATGGAAAAATTTTTGATCGTGCATTTTCAATGTTCAAACGGAGTGAATTCTAAATAATTTCATTATTATTATTTACCATTGTAAATTGTCGTATTTCATAAACACTTGCAAATATTGTTTTTGTCGCTTTAAAGGAAGCAATTTTGATAAAGGTCTTAGCATTGTGAAAATTCAAAGTCAACAATTTCTATACATTATTGTATGAAAACTTGTTCTAAACACTAGAACTTGCTTAAAGCATCGAAGTTTAACATAGCAAACTGAATGAAATGATATATATAATATTAAAAAAAATAATCTTATTGTCTTATAATATTATAATTTATCCAAAAAAAATCATTAAACGATATATTTTATTTTTCTTTCTTGAAAAATTTTCCTATAGACATGAATATCATTTATATATACTTGTATTTTTTTGTTAATGATGGATTATATTATTTTTTTGATATCTGAAAACATCTGAAAGAGGTCAACAACATCTTCATTATTAAGTCAAGGCTGAAGACGTCTTTGAAAAGGCTTCTTATCAGAAATCTATTAGATGTCGTCGATTAAAAACCTAATAGTATTGAAACATAAAGAAAACCGCCGAAAAAGAAGTGTTTTGAAGATTTTAAATCCGATTAAATATAAAAGTCCGAAAATCTATCAATCGAATAAATAAAATGATATGAAATAAAATCGACAGAATGAAATTGTTGAACGAAAATTGTGAAAATTGATTTTTATATGGCGACCGAATGCTGTGAAAATCGATATAAAAATCTAAATTTTATTTTTAATGTTATAATATACATTTATCGTTTTATTCATATTAAAATTGAAATATAAAAGTGAACACACAAATAACAATAGATTTGTGAAAATTTATTGCAATATGTTATATAATAGTGTATGAGAAAAGGGTGAGTAAATATTATTGACACTATATATAATACAAATGGTATTATCGAATGAAAAAAGGGATTTTTCTAGATTGTATTTATTTTTCTATTATATATCAAGAGCAA
>JANIJI010000007.1:8165000-8275000 GCA_024500535.1 Leptonema lineaticorne
CTAAGTAAAATTCAAAATGGATCAACTGTGATTCGATTAAATAGAACGAAAACAAATTGAAAAAGCAATTAGATACGGATCGATGTTGTTGTGAAATTTTCCAAAAAACGAGATGAAATCCGTTCCTCAAATCTATTGTATAAAAGGTCAATTTCACCCTTTAAATGGATGCGACGTCGAAAAACAACGTCAAAACCCTCGAAATTCAATTTGCATACCGCTGACATATACATAAATTTGAAAAGCTCATACATATTTCTATATAAAAAGAAAGGATTTTCCGAAATTTGTTTTCATTTTTTAATATAAGAAAAACATAAATTTAAACGTGAAAAATCATTTTTGTAAAGTAAGCGCATAGAAATATATATATATATATATATTTTTCATGATTATTCTTATTATCCAAAATTTACAACTATAAATAAAAATGACCTTCATTTTTAATAAAACACTATTCTAAACGATCTTTCAATTTATAAAGATCAGGGGTATCAAACATTTGACCCGACATGCCTCAATAAAATGGTTCTCAAACTTGTTTTACCAAAATTAAAACAAAATTTATTTTCTATTCAAGAATTATCAAATATGAATGAAATACATAAATAATATTTATAAATTTAGATCTTTTTTGATAATAAAATAAGATATTAAAATATTTTCTGAATATATTATAATAACACAGTTCAATATGACTGAATTTTATTGGCGATACTCAATTTCAAATTGCCATAACAAACTTTAACATATATCATCATAATAATTATTTCTCTTTGATCATACTATTAGTAATTGAGTCCTAAAATTTTAGTTTACCAAAAAGAAAATTTAAGTCTATATATTGTATAAACTATATTAATACATAAAATATAGAGAAAACGAGGAAAAATAAAGACAAATTTATGAAACATAGTGAATAGACAAACTAATATTTATATAAATTTTAGAACTAAATTTATTATATAATAAAAAATATTCTAGAAATCGATTTTAATAGCAAAAATTATCTAAATTTAAAGAATGAAAACGAGTAAAATATATGGAAATTTGTCAGAATGGCGATGTTTAATTCAATTCACGCTCGGAAAATAACTTTAATTAAGATCGAATTCATCAAAAATAAAAGTAATTAAACAGAGTTTCACGTAAAATTATACATCAGAGATGCGATTCGAATAGAAAAATCATATATCAAAAACACTTTTATTTGTCTAGTTTTGTCAGCAAAGATTGACTATTTTAAAAGCCCTGTGTCTAAATACGTATCGAAAGTCAACAACAAAGAAAAATATATATACTTATATTCATATATATATATATATATATATATATATATATATATATATATATATATATATATATATATATATATATATATATATATATATATATATATATATATATAAACGTCAAGTGCAACTTACCATAGATTTTTACTTTTATAAAGTCCAAAGGGTATTAAAAAAAATAGTATTTCGCATAAAAGAAAAATGAAAGAGTAAAAGTCGTTTGAACGGCATTAGAGGAAAATTCGATAGGGGTTTTCTCGAAATCTAGTTAAAAATAGAGAGGTCACACGAATAGAAGGTAAAGTTGAAAAGATGACCCATAGGGATGATAACGGTCAGGAAAAAAAGGGAAAGGTACGAATTTCTATTCGAGTTATATAATATATGTATCTTTAATTATATCGTTTTTTTTTTTTTTAGATAGTCAACAGATTTCAATATAATATTAAAGAGCAAAAAACATTATATTCAAAAATTTTAAGAGTTGAACGGTCTTTTATTAAAATTTTTATCATCTTTAAAATTCTTCGATGTAAATAATATTTATGTGTTGTGAATAAAATTAATCAACTGTCTTTTAAAAAAGCGACTAGGAAATACAATAATTGGTTAACGTTTATATATACTAATTATCATTATTATTACTTTAGATATTACTGATTACTTTTAAATTTTTATTAATTTTTCAAAAAAATTTTCATTTTATACGAAAACTTATTTATTTCCTTTGTTTGCTATCTATAACTAGTTTATGAGAAATCTTTCGAAGTTAAAAATATTCTTCATTAAATCTATTTTTATTATTAAATAATATAAAAATGATTATAAAAAGGAATTAACATGGTTCGAAAGTTTTATATTATTATTAAACTTTGCTAATTAATAATTTTAACAAAATATAAACATGAATATTATAATTAATATTTTTCATTTGAAAAATATTTATATTATAACATATATATATATATATATATATATATATATATATATATATATATATATTGAATAATAATAACAAAATTATAATTTTCTGAATATAATCTAATAATATTATTATATAATATAAATATATATTTATTAAATTTTAAACAATACAATCGTATTGTTTAAATTTTATTTAATACATTAAAAAATTATAATTTCTGGATTAAAATTTAATATATACTAATTAAATCAAGAAATCTTAAATTATATTTTTGTTAAAAAAAAACACTAATTATAATTGCATAATCACTTAAGATGATTAAAAAAGACTATATATATATATATATATATATATATATATATATATATATATATATATATATATATATATATAAATATTTCTAAAATTTTAACGTTTAATATATTCAAAAATATTCTTATTTATTTATTTTCATATCATATTAATATAATATGAAAATATATATAAAAAAAATATAAAAGCGTGTCTAATTAAAATATAATGAATTCCAAACTCAAATCCCAATTGCATTAAATCTCTCCGAAAATTCGAAAAATCAATGAACAAAAAAGCAACCAAGTTATATTAAGCTATTATTTTTTTCTGAAAATTTATTTTTTTAATAGAAAAATAATTTATATATATATATATATATATATATATATATATATATATATATATATATATATATTATACATGTTTCACATAAAAAAAAATATATTTAAAAATAATTTTAATTTAATTAATTCATATTTAAATAAGCTTTATATTAAATCAAATATTATAAAATGATTCTATATAAATTATAATACTTAATTAATATTAATTAAATCTATTATTAGTACAACCAATTAATCAATCAATAAACAGGTGTATTTCATAATCAACGTTATTTTTCAAGTACATACTTATTATTTTGCTAAATAAACACATCCCGATTTTCAACGATTATATATATATATATATATATATATATATATATATATATATTCGATAATTAATCCCGATATATAATATATGTATATCGGTAATTAAACATCTTTCACTATAAAATTTCCAACGAAAATATAATAAGATAACAGAAGCGTTTATTCGTAGAATACGACGTGTCTTCAACATGTTTACTAGGAATAGAAACGTTGCAATTATATATCGCTTTCACAAACGTATTCAATTAAACATTAACATGTGCGATGTATTAAGACTATATATATATATATTACAATTAACCGACAAATTGAAATCGTTCTTAATGACGTAATATTGATTAGTTTCACGTTCGCTGTTAAAATTCTCATTATTTATAATAATTATGTCAATTATTTCTAACAAAACTGAAACAGAATCTTCATTATATATATATATATATATATATATATATATATATATATATATATATATATATAATACTATACATATTATATATAATGTGAGAAATTGAAATTACATCCTGAAATACAAAATTCGCTCATTACAAAGTACATCGTGAATCTAATTACAATGTTAAACATTTAATACGCGCGAATAATGTTAAAACTAACACTAAAATTAATACTAATTTAACTAGAAAATAAAACGATTAATAAAATATATTTATCGATTGAATTCAATACAGTATATATAGAAATTGAAGAGAATTGTTAATAAATTTCAGAAAAAAAAAACATTTCGAAAGATCGAAAAACTCATATTAAATTATAAGTATAATAAATTAGCCATATTAAATTATTTTTATGAAATATATTGAAATACATTGCAACAGTTTCTAACATTATATAAATAAGAATTCAACTTTAAAATAATTGAAATTTTACGATATCATATTATCATCAGTTTTTGAACTTGAAGATATATCTAATTAACGATTCATAATATTTATAGATTTTATTATAATATAATAAAAAACAGGATATGAATGAAAATGGAAATAAATTAAAAGTATGATATAAATTGCGTTATTTGTGTAAATAAAAAAAAAATCCAAAATACACAAAGCATCCGAAATAATTTCATATACACGACAATGTAAATAAATATTTTTTTATTCCGTTTGTTTCAAATGTCAATGAAAAAAGAAAAGTTACTTCATATTTTATTTATTTTAACGACTAACAGTAGAAAAATATTCATTGAAAATATAATAATAATACATATATGAGAATAATATTTTTCTCTTTTTTAATTTTATCAAAATAACGATATAAAGTTTTGTCGCATTGTCCGTTTGCTTTTAAACGGATAGAAAAATCTAATAAAAATTTTATTATATTATATATGAAAATATTTTAATTGAAACCGTGATGCTGTTACATGAAAATAATATTAAATTGAAATCAACAAAACACATTAAAACTTATATGAAATATAATATTTAATATATATATATATATATATATATATATATATATATATATATATATATATATATATATATATATATATATATATATATATATATATATATATATATATTAAAAAAATCATTATACTATTGTCGAAATTAATTATCGACTTTTAATTATTACATAAAACATGACATTTATAATAATGTATAAATGTTGATTTTATCGAATTCTAATACGAATATCAAATTATATGATTCTATCTATTTATTCAAATTTAAGCTCATTTTATGTCAGATAAATATATAAATTATCATACGATTTTTCATGCGAAGCCTACGCAGAAACCATTAATTTTAATAGTATTCTTGTGGTGAATATTTCGATAAATTTTCATTATATTGACATTTCTACGAGTGAATTTTCACTGGGAAAAACGAAATAAGAAAATATAATTCACTAGTTTTTTTTTTATTCATATTTAATATATAGTTAGAATTCGTATATTAATATTAATTTTATTAAAAAAAAAAATTATAAGAGGTATGCATTAATAGAAAATTCATATGAACTATTTATGTACTGGCATGAGTAAATAAAATACGGTTCGCAGACCATATGTGAGCCATAATCTCAATTTACACTATTTCTATATTAAATAAAATTATATTTAAAGTTATACTATATTTTGACCAACATAATTATAAAATATTTTTAAAATTTGATTATTATTTATATATTTTATTGTAATAAATTGAAATCGCAAATAGAGTCAATATATAATAGAATGAAAATTAGTTTTCCCATTTCTTTCTCTTATTTGTATATCGTTTTTTTTTAATAAGATTTTAATTTTATATCATGCAGTTAAATGTTATATGAAGAGGATTTTATAGTATATTTTCAATTTAAAAATTATATATCAAATAAATGATGATTTTAAAAAATTAATAGCAGGGGTAGCCAATTAATATTTATATACGATTGACATTTTTGTTTTAAATTTAAAGTAAATTGTAAAAATCTACTCAAAAATTACACGTCTTATAATTATATAGCTTTCGTAAATCCAATTGATTTTAGAAATCTTTAAGAATTTTTTTATTAATTGTTGGCTATTCCTGATGCGCACTAATAATTTATAAATGATAATTGAAAATAAATACATTTTAAACCGTTGCAGTATGAATTAAATGAAAATATCTTCAACTCTTTACAAATAAAATGGTAACTTATTATTTTATTATTTAATATTTTAAAAATACAATAAAAATGTTTATAGAGATTATTGACCATCAAAATGTAGTATTTTAAATTTATATTTGAACATCTCATATTTGCTAATATTACAAAAAAAAATATTTTATTCAACAGCAAAAAAAATAAACACGTGTATACAAT
Source organism: Leptonema lineaticorne (assembly GCA_024500535.1). Lineage (NCBI taxonomy): Eukaryota > Metazoa > Arthropoda > Insecta > Trichoptera > Hydropsychidae > Leptonema > Leptonema lineaticorne. Next base: position 8,170,979 of record JANIJI010000007.1, read on the forward strand.
AAAATATATATATATATATATATATATATATATATATATATATATATATATATAAATAAAATATTTTATTATTATAATATATAAACACCTCATATATTATATTATGTCATTTTTTAAACATCACTTATATCAAAGTAAAGAGAGTTTTTTTTCTAAATATCTCTCATAATTGACGACAATGAGATATTTTTACGGTATGTCATTTCAATATTTCGTCAAAAAAAAAAATCGTGATTATATTTTATATATTCAAATGAAGATTTTTTTTTTATCACTATTATCATTATCATCTGTCGTGAATATAATAAATATACGTTTAATAAATCGCGTACAAAGTGTAATTCATATTTATGAGCCGTTGATAAAAATTTAACCTTCGAAATCGTAATTCAACTTCCGACGAAGTTTCTTCGGAAATGAGAAACTTGAAATTTACGCTTAAATTCGTCATTGTTAAATATTTAAATTTACATACATACATCACTCTGAATTCGAATAATTTTTAATTACATCGACGAATAAATTTCATTATACATATATATATATATATATATATATATATATATATATATATATATATATATATATATATATATATATATATATACGTAATACGTTAGAATTATGTATGATCGAGTACGTGTATATTTAATCCGATAATCGATAAGAATTCTATTATTCCATTACGATAGAACGGTTTGAAGAATTCGCACATGGGTCTACTTGTAATTTGCGTAATAGATAAAATAAAAAGAGACTCGTTATACGCTTCAGTGATCCGATAATTTGATAATAAAATATTCTTTATGACATTTTAAGAAACGATGTCTAAATACATTATTTATTATCAAATCGCTGAGAATATTCGATATAAAAATTTACTTTTAGAAAAAAAATATAATTTTTACTTTAAAATATTAAATCAATTATAAATTAACCATTTGTATGTTAAAAATAATTGCAAAAAAAAATGATTTAGATTTAAAAAAAATATTAAAATATAATAAAATTCTTTATGAAAAACTTCAAAAAACAACACTGAAATAATTAATTATCAAATTACACATTTAAATAATTATAATTATTTTTTAACTTTTGACCTTTTTGTTAAATTCATTTCTGTAAAATATTTTTTTTTTCTAGAGTTTTTTTAATTAAGATCCATTTCAGTGTATATAAAAAAAAGGAGCAACGTCAGAAAATAAAACAACGATTTTCCACAATCGTGATAATTAAATCCGAAAAATACATAAAATTTAATCATTAAACACGACATACATTTATTTAATTGCAACAAACGTAATAATTAAAAAAAATTAAATCGAATCGACGATACGACATCGATTCGATAATAAAAGTCTCATTTTCTGCTCTATAAAGAAAAAAAATGTCGATTTAATTTTATTCGATCGAATCGTTAATTTTATATGCAATTATCGAACGTTATTTCTTTATAAAGGCGCCTTTTTTTATATATTTAATTTTATTATAATTGAGAAATCTAATTATAATATATGTTTTTTTTTTTAATTGAATAAATAAATTAAAAATGCAATACGGTAAATTCTGTTCATCCGCTCAAGTCTTTCATAGAAATATAAACTTGATCACAAACAAAAGTAAAGGGAATTCATTATAATACTAGAAAAGCTAAGCTTTAATGACGATAACCTTATCCTTGAACGTGAGATTTCTATCAGAGCAATCCTTCACTACAACACGAAAAGGATCAAAAGGAATACAACAAATGCTACTGAAGAATAAACGCTTTTAAAAGCTTTTCTCGTAAAAAAGAAAACAAACAAACATCTAACATTTATTTTAAAACTATTATAATTTCATTTTTATATTTTACTAAAATTAAAATAAATTTTAGACGTATTTTTCTGTTTATATAGTGTTATAGATATTAGAATTATTTTGAACATTGATTACCTATAAATATTTCTCAAAAGTCTTTCTGAATTTAATAGATTTTTCTTAATTATTATTTTTCATTTTTTTGTGTATTTTATTTAACTATATAATATAAAATTTAGCAAAACGTTTCTAGTAGTTTATCGAGTTATATATATATATATATATATATATATATATACACGTGTGTGTGTGTGCATACATATAAAGATATATATTGTATTTTTGATGTTCAATAAATAACAAGCAAAAAACACAAATAACACTATTTTTTACTTATGTTAACAAGTGAAGGAAAAAAAACTTAAAATACAACTGAAATCAATCGTATTTTTAACAGAGTATAAAATTTCGACATTTCTTAGAAAATCAGACAAAAGCTTTTAGAGACATATGAAATAAATCAACTAAAAGTATTTTATATACAACTTTATATATATATATATATATATATATATATATATATATATATATATATATATATATATATATATATATATCATCATTTATATCTTCGCACGTAATCAATTTTGGCACTACTTCACCATTAACACTATTTTTGATCAGTCAATATTTCATCACCAATAAAATGTTATTTGTAAAAAAAAATACGAAACTAATATATAATATAAAAATAAATATTTTTTATAAATTTTATATTCAGATATATTTTACAAGCAATCTTGATATTTTTAATGAAAAAGAGTTTGTTTAAAACTTTTTCGCAATATAATTTTAATCATATCAATATTGAAAATAGAGAAACCATATATGAATATAATTCGAATTTTTATAGTCATAGATATATTTAGAATTTTAAATAATAATTATATATTAAATGCGACAATGAAATGTTGAATTTTACTGATATCAGATTTAACATGAGCATTTAATATTGAAAAATATTTTGATGAAGACTATTTAAATATGACGGTTTATGAAAATCTTTAAATTAAAACCTCATAAAAATGGTCTCACTTGAAAAAATATATGTAAACAGTAAACATTTAATAAAATTCTAAATGGATTTTACTAAAGCTCTGAAAGAAAAGATTAAGAATATTTCATTCGAATTTTAAGACGATTAATATTTTACTAAATATATAATTACATTTAGTCTTTCTTTTGCTTGGTATAAATTTCACCAAAAAAAGAATATTATAATAATTCTTTCAACAAAAAATAAGTATATATAAAAAATATTAAAAACATTTTTTTATATAATTTAGAATATATTACAAAATTAATAGATATTTATATAAATTATTATTTATATGTAAATTAAGTATTTTTAATTGAAATATTATCAAATGGAACGATATTAGTGTCCTTGAAAAAATGATCACCAATAGTTAAAGATTTATATCTTAACCATTAATAATCCAATTTGATTAAAAATAAAACAGATTTCTGTAATTTAAAGATATTTAAAGAGATACTGATTAAATATAACGCGTAATTCAAATTAAAATTAAAAAAAAAAACATTGATTTTCCTATATTTCAAGTGAATTTGATATTCTTTAAAAAAATAATGAATAAATACACTCGATATCGTTAATTTAAAAAATTATAATGTAAAATTGTAATGTAAAACAAAACCGATTTTTGATTAGCAATTTTCCATAAATAACGAAAAGTAATATTTTTAACAATACATACAAAAAAATATATAGGAGAAAATATTGATTCTATGGAAATAGTGAAAATTGTTTCCAAACAATAAATGTTTGAAATTATAATTTATATAAATAACAATTTATTGACTTTACCGTAAGATTTTTAATTGTAAAATGCAATTTTTATACCATCTTCTATAAAAAAAAAATACTAAAAAACGTATAGAAATTGCTATATATTCAATATTTTAAATTAATTGTTTATAACTAATTATTAGTTATTAACTACTAATAGTAATAAAAAGTATTGAAAAATACATTGTAAAAGAATTTTCTTGAAGAAAATTTAAATATATTTTCATTATATTTTTCATTCTACTAATAATTTTCCGTCTAAATTAGATTCACTTTATTTCATTAAATATTTAATTGCAATTATATTTTAGTTTTTTCTAAATCTGAAAATTAATTGTAAACAAATTTCATATTAAAATTAAATCAGTGAACAAAAATTAAATTAACATCGAATCAATGTCGATGCAGAATAAATTAATCATATAAATACGTAAATCCAATAAATATTCATTATTTTCAAACAATTTGTTATTTTAAACTATTATTTACGAAGTTTTAAATAATAATAAAAATGTCTATATATATATATATATATATATATATATATATATATATATATAATGTATGCAAAATTTTGATTTCGTACTGTATTTTATTGCGATAGAGTAAATAATATTTTGTAACCTTTTTAAAAAGGCTCTTAAAATATTCAAATTCAATTCTACTTTTATATTAATACATATATATTTTAAAATGAATCTACATAAAAGCACTCAACATTAAAATGTTTATTTTACTTTCTTGGATAATCGAATCGTTAGTTCTATACTTAATTTTCATTTTATTGCAAATATTTTATAAAAATTAGCAATATATATATATATATATATATATATATATATATATATATATATATATATATATATATTTATAATAAATACACTTTTAATTGATAATAATAATTAAAAAAATCACTTACATCGCAAAAATATTCAAGAATAAAAAAGTATAAATAGTTTTTTTTTCACATAAAACACAATAAATATATATTATCTTATTAATCACAAAAAAAATAAATAATAACACTATTTCACCGAATAAAATTAAATTAATGAAAAAAAAATCAAAACTTTTCCAGCGTGTTTATTGCGAACGGAAAATTTTTCACTTTTCCTATCGGACAATTGTTTTACTATATATTTTATTTCAAAAGACTATTTTCGCACTAATAATAAATAATATTATTAAATTATATATATATATATGTATTTTAACACTTTATATATATATATATATATATATATACATATATATATATATATATATATATATATACTACAGAAATCGAATGTGTGACACACGTGCGAACGACTCGCCGTTCGATGCGAGACTGAGATGCTGATGGACCGTTTCATTCTATAACGGCGTATTCTGAACGCATTATCGATGGTTTCCCCTACGGCTGAACGACTCGGCAACGAGTGTTTATCGCTTTTCCGACGCGAACACGAAAACGGGAAAAACGGGGGGGAAAAAAAACGAGAGACGAAAAATGGAAATCGAAAATAGAACAAATAACGTTTGACACGTTTTTCGGTCGTCAGTATTAATTGTTTACGATTACGATTAGAATGACAATATATTAAAGAAATATATAAAATATTACATATAAATATATATATATATATATATATATATATGTATATGTATATGTATATTTTTTTATATTATTTATTATGTTATCTATTTATATATCATAGATATAATTGAAATATAAATAATTAATACTCTATGATGTGCATAAATATACGTTTTAATCGTCAATGTATATATAATGATAATCAAAATAATATAATAAATTATTAAAATAATATAACGAATATATTATGTGTTAATCTTTAATTTTTTTTAATGTGTAAACGTTAAAAATATGTAGAGAATAAATCGTTAAGGCAAAAAAAAAATCCACAAAAACTATTAAGTAAAAAATTGTAATGCTTTTAAATGAAATTGTGTTTTGAATTAAAAATACGATTGCGTGTTTTAAGTGAAATAAAAACGTTTAATTATTTTATTTATTTTTTTTTTTTATAAAAAATATTAGTTTAATTGACTACGCAATATTTAAAGCATTTAATGGAGCTAATTTGATATGTTTAATTTTTTTAAACCGGCTTATAAAATCTCAACTTTTTTATATTTTTTTCTAATAAGAAACACTGTTTTAAAGTAAAAAAAAATAAAAAGTGCAATAAATTATTATTTTTATGTTTTTTCAACAACTATTCTGTCAGAGAAAATAAAATAATGTTTCGCAGACAGATTTCCATTAAAATTATATCTCGACGTTTTTCTTAAAAACAAAAAAAATGAAAAATAACGATAAAATTTTAAGATATTTTTTTTAATCTTTAATAATAATAAATATCATTTAATTTAACAAAACGTTACAATTTATAGCACTTATATATAAATATATTTCATTGAGCCATTTCATATCAAAATATTACTGTAATTTATTCGTTTAAAAATGTATTCGTTTGATCCTATAAAAAGGATCTTTATAAAATCATAATTAACGTAATTAAAACATTATAAATCCAAAATGGATCTTTGATATCGTGAAAAAAAAATCCAAACGTATTCCATATAAAACTGAAAACCTTTCTTTTTAACTTTAACGTCCTTTTATCTTTAGACATTTCTATATTTGTATATGTATTTTATTGTCATAAACGCAATTTAATTCTCCGAAATATTTTATATAAGGTTTACGAGAAAATTTAATTTTACACATTTTATAATTGTTAACAATAAAAGTAAAATTATATGTAATATTACAAAAATTAATAATGAAAATAAAATCTAATGAAACGTAGATCGTTTTAAAATAATTTTAATTTTAAAAAGAGCGATAAAAATAATAATCACAGTGGATCATAACGGTTTATTTTTCGACTGAAAAAAAATCAAATATAGCTCATTCGATCGCTGAAACGAATAAAGTTTCCTATAAAGCCTTTTTTGAATGACGACAGATCTGATTAAAATTAAGTCGTTAGAATTCGAACGAATCGTAAAATTCTCGTTCAATTGCATTAATGATTTGTCGAAAAATTGTATTTTTCTATTTAATATAATAATACAAGAATAATAATTCAAAAACAAATATTTTTATTATTAATATTATTTTTTAATATTTTCTAGTCACAAATACGGATTATGATTCATTTTTTTCAAAGTCAACTGAAATTTACTCTTATATTATATATATATAAATTTAAATTTACTAAAATCTGTATATAATCTATATATATGTATAAATCTGTATATAATCTGTATATATGTATATATCTCTTGAAAATAATAAATATTTATATTATTTGTAATATTTATATATATATATATATATATATATATATATATATATATATATATTTCTTGTAGCAAGAAAAGAAAAATTCTCATATAAAAAGAATGATAAGCAAAAATTTTCTTTTGCTACATTTTTCTATTCATTTTAAACGCTGAAACGTTATTAGCTGAAAAAAAAATGGAAAAATGTCATATACTTAAAAACCGTCAGCTATTTTCATATTACATATTCAGATTCGTTAGTTTTAAATCCGTACATTTTTCAAAAAATTTTCATTTTTCATATATAAACATTATGAATTCATACGCTTTCAATGCTTTATATAGATAAAAAAAAAAACGTATAAATTTTTTATTGCTGCAACGGAAAAATATCGTTCGACACAAATCCCACTTTTATAACGACATCCTTTTATTATTATGTTTTATGTGCTTGTTATTGGTATGAAACAACTTTAAAAATTGATTTTTTAATACACATTCTTAAAATATAAATATACTAAATACGGCAAAGTAAATCTTTTGACCATTAATAAAATCCGAATGTTGTCTATTACTATCTTTTCTGTCGCGATTTTTCTTTTATCGGTCAGTTTTAAGCATATCATCATTTTTTTTTTAAATTATTATTATATACAATATCATATTTTTAAAAATATATTATATAGTTATTATATCGAATAGATAAACATTTATATCATTTGAGATAACAAAAATGAATTTTATATATATATATATATATATATTTATATATATATATATATATATATATATATATATATATATATACCTAAATAATAATAACAATAACACTTTCACACACAATGAACGTCGAAATTCTATCTTCAGAAAAACGCTATATGAACTATATAAAAGTGCCGAATGGTCTGATTTTAAGTTCTCGAAGGTCATATGTGACCTGCAAAAAACGGCTTCCATTTCAAAATTGCTTTCATTCCTTGTTTTAGTCTTATATATACAGAATCACAAAACTATATATTAGAATCACAAAACTATATATATATATATTAGACATTTTGAGACCAAATCGACGAACTTCTTTTCCTTTTTAAATTTAATCCGATCACTATTTTATATATAATATATAATAAAATACGATTACAGAATTAAATATAATAAGGAAATTTTGTTAAAAACGAAAAATAAAATTAGAAAGATTGACACTTTTTTTTGGGTGGTAAGTGTCATAATAATTTTGACTTTAATCTCAATATTGTAAGAATATTTTCTTACATAAAAAAAAAAACCGCCGGTTCTAAACTTTTATTATATCGCATTAAAATGAACGTTAAACGGATTTAATGAGATTAATTACTATCATTAAACATTATTACTATATATAAAATAGGATCAAATCAATATATTTATTATAACAAAAAAAAAAGTTATTTTATTCATGCGAAAATTATAAGAATCAAGTCCGGTTTGTGTGACGGTCTTAATATTATTACACATCTAGCATTTTCCAATTTGTAATCTATTTTTCAATTACGTCTGGTTATTATGATATTTCTACTGACGTCGTCACACTAACTAGAATTATAGTAGATTTTTTTCTACGTTTTTATTGCATAGAATTATTCTTAAATGAATGATATAAATTAAAATAATATATATATATATGGATATGAGAATATTTTAAATAGAAGTTATTCCTTTGTATTCAAAGGCAACATAGAAAATCAAACTGAAATTGCACAGGCTTTTGACATTCGTTTGTAATTCTGAATGCACTAGATTCGAAAAAAACTTTTTCAGTAAACAAAACTAAATTCGACCGTTTAAAGAGAGACCGGATATTAAATAGAGTCGGCCGTTTGAGTTATTAACGGAATAAAATATATATATATATATATATATATATATATACCATATATGTTTATAAATATATATGCGCGCTAGGTTAATTAGTACGATATTAATTAAAACGTACTTTCGACTCGAAATTGTAATTGACTTTATCATTTCAGTTATACACAGTTAAATTTTTAACTATTTTGACGCATATCGTGCATAAAATTATATCGAATTAGAATTTAAAATGTAATAATAATAATAATAATATTTTTTTCTTTACGTCGAATTGATTAAAAGACGTCCGTTTTATTTTTCTTATCATATTTCGGAAAAGTCTGAAGATCGCCTTTGTGTCGATGACAGGGGATTGAAATCGTCGGCCGCGATCGATTTTTAAACGTTTCGCACGATTAAACGGGTAAAATGGAAAAAAAAATATGATTGAAAAGACATCGTTATTCTAATCGCATCGCACTTCGACATGAATAAGCGCACAAAAAAACATCTTTTAATATTTTTACATATAATATATATTTTTTTTAGAAAATAATTATACAGCAAAATAATATTTTTGAATTTAAAATTTTTTATTCAAAGTCAAAATTATATATATAATCACAAATTCTTTTCATTATAAAATATTTCATAAAATGTTTTAATAAAATATATTACAATAGATTATAATTAATGATTTAAAATTTATAAAATCAAAATATGTCTATCATAATTTACATTATATTATATATTTAATTGTACTAAAAAAATCTCTAAAATATTAAAACATATTTTAACTAAACAGCTAATAATGAAAAAGGAAACGACAGATAATTATATTAAATATGATATTTATATTAAATATGATATAACAAAATTCTAATAAAATAATATCCGAAATTATATACTAAAATACGTGTACTATAATATTAGAAGAAAAACATTATTAAATAATAATAGCATATAACATAATTAATAACATTGTGTTAATATGATTTATATTTTATTATATTATATAATATTAAAATATTTTTATGAGATGTTTACATTATACATTTTCTATATGACTAACGTATGTTTTTAATGATATAAATTACGTGTTTGTATATCGCATTACTAAAATACGATCTTATGTTTAAACCCCAAGATAAATAAAATAAATATCAGAATTTAATTTATTTGACATTTTGAATTATAGTTTTTATTAATATGGAAAAAAAACATTACATATAATTTTGCATGTATTATTTAAAATTATATATTTGAAATTTTATTTTTCTATTATATTAAATTCATTTAGTACAATATAATATTTGTGTGTGTGTGTGTAACTGTATTATACAGATATCAAATATATTGAATATTTTCTGTATTAGTAAATATAATATAGGTAACCTTATATAAAACGATCAAACCGTTTTTAGAAATATTATGAAGTTTATATTTCATGCAATATATATTGTAAAATTTCAGAATATCGAGTATATTAAACTGTTCGCTGAATATTGAGAATTTTAATTAAAATTATTTAACAGTCGATGAATAACTGTTTAACCGCTAATTATTTTTGTCTAACCACTTTTTAAAATTATTAATTGAAAATATATTTTTTTCATTTTCTTTTCTATATATATATATATCATAATTTAGCATTTAAAAGTTTATTGAACTATTTAAATAATAAAAATCGTTATTTGAAGTAGTTTAAATATATTCAAATGAATTAAATGAAATTATCGTTAAAATAGTTGGGTGTTTAATGAAAATATTATATATTAGGAATAAATTAAATTATAAAAAATGTTTTAAATCTACTTGTTTCATAGTGAATTTAAATTGAAATATATTTTTTTTTCAATACATTATCAAACAAAACGAAATTAATATAAATTCAACAAATAAAAAAAAGTAATAATATTAAAAATTGTTTATTTTAACGAAATAAAATTTATCATTAATTTTAGTAATTGAAAATATATATATATATATATATATATATATATATATATATATATATTAATTGCAATTTCTTGGAAAATTCTGAAAATATATTTAAACATTCATATCTAAAAGATATAAATTACAAATTAGGTAAGCAATTTGTCCTTTAATCTTCCCTTAATATAAAATTATAAAAATTAAGCATCGAATTGCTAATAAATATATATATATATATATATATATATATATATATATATATATATATATATATATTATGAGATATTTAAAAATCAATATTGTCGATTATTTGTTTTGAATTTTTTTTTAAATTGTATATAAAAGACTTTATAATTTCATGCCTTTTATATATCGCATATTTAATATAAATAATTTAAACATAGGTTTGAATATATATAAATATATAAAATCCACAAAATAAGAAAAAAATGTGATTTCACTTTTCATAATAATATATTTAAAATTCAAAGAAAACTGTTTTTCTTTTCATCTTTTTCTTATTTTTTTTTCTATATAGTATTCTATTTTTTTTTTGCATAAAAATTAAATTAAATTTAGCGTAAATAAAATTATTTATACGTATTTTGCTTACATTATCAAAGAAAAATATTGCTACAAATTTTAATATATATATATATATATATATATATATATATATATATATATATATATGCAAATGTGTGTGTAACAAGAAAGATATAATATGACATAACGTTTTTTTTTTTACTTTACATAATTTAAAATTTTAAGCTCTTATGCAATTACTAATAAAAAGTTTTCATTTTAAAAAGCTTTTAATGACAATTTTTATTTTTTTTATCACGAATCAAAAGTGATTTAATTGTTCGTTTAAAATAATAATGTGATTTATTTTTTTTAACAATGCTAAATTGCCGTAATGAAATTTTTATCTATACATTCAAATTAATTAAATGAAGCCAACATAATTATGTAATATTTATTATTATTATTATTATTATTATATAAAACGTTTTCACATTATATCTATTTTTTAGAATATAGAAGGAAATAATAATTCAAAAGCATTATCGAGTTAAAACTTTGTTATAAAAGATGAAAAGAACTCAATATATTATAAGAGCGATTAAAATCGTCTTGTATAACGATTTTTCTATTACAAAATTCATATTAAATATAACTATAAATGTGTAGGTCGAATTTTTTAAAGAACGTATAAAAGATAAAGAAGATTCATTCTTTCAAAAAGGATTCGAGATACGTCTATTTAAAAAAAATATAAAATAACTACTCTTTAATAAGAAACATCTTCATTATTCGCATTTACGAACGAAAAGGAATTTCTTCAATTTTGAAGAACTTTCATAATGTAAATTGTGAATAAACAATATTTTTTTTTTATTTCTATTTCATAATTCATAGTCATGAATATAAATGAATGCGAATAAATTATAAATTGAAACTTCAATTACAATAGAAATAACAAATATTCTAAAAGTTTTATTTCTGTGCAGTTTTTTTTTTATAATTATATAAAATTGTAGAATTTATGGAACGAATTTTTCGAATTACCGTATTTATTATGTACGACAGGGTTAAATTTAAAATGTAATAAATTAAATAAATTTTGTATAATTTCATAGTTATTTGCTCTAAAACAAATTTACATTTATACACGTTTTTTATATATTTTCATGAAAAATGAACATATATAAAATATAATTTCATATATTGGATTAATAAAGGATTGGATTTTTTGTAATTTATATTCATATAAAAAATTAATGAGATAAAAAATGTATTTTTCATTAAAAATCATATCAAAAATCATATTAAAAAATAAAATAATAAAAATCATATAAAAAAATAAAATAATAAAAATCATTTTCTATAATTATTTTAATACATAATATATTAATAAATATGAAAATAATAATTTGATATAAAAAACATTAAATTTAAAATATGCAAAAATGAATATTTTTTTAATGTTTAATTTAAAAATAAATAAAATGAATAAGCGTAAAGTTTGATGTATCGAATAATGAATAATGAAACATTGCAGTAGTGAGAAAAATTTTCAACAATTTCTAGTTATTCAGGAATTTATTTCATTTTTTATATGGAAATTTTATCATCTACTATTGTATTTGTCATAATAGTTAGAATATTCGATATTTTTTCATTAAAAAATAATAAATTGAAGTATGTTGAAAAAATGTTATATGCGAACAACATATTTTCTTACTTTAGATAAATAGTTAACGGTTTGTTTTTCCAATAAAACAGAAAGGGTTTTTTTATTTTGATATAACATATAATATTTTTTTAATTTATTTTTTCCTTCGAAATATTTGTAAATTATATTTTTAAGATCAGAACCTTTGAGTCATGATTTTTGAATATAGTTGTTTTTTTTTAAATATCATTTACCGATCGAGTATTCTAAAATATATTTGATAATCTATATCATCATATCAGATATTTCAAAAAAATATCTTAAATAAAATAAAATTACTATATAAAAAAATTAAATAAATTCCTGAACAACCCAACTTCGAAAGCTTTTCTGGAGAAATTGAAAATGATTACGCAAATTGTGAATAAAATAGTTTTGATGTAGAATTTCGAGAATATTTTGCCTATAAACAACTTTAGGATTCGAGTGATTTTCAATTCGAGTTTTTGAGATATAAGTAAAAAAACTATAAAAAAAGTCAAATTTTGAGAGGTTTTCGGTAAATATAAGAGGAAGTCCTCTTCGAAGAGAGAACCGTGTTTTGAATTCTCATTCATTTTCTATTGCTTTATGTATTTCTATAACGAAAAGTTATATTCTTACTAATTATATTTCTTAAAAATGCATTTAACGAATTTGAGAAAATAAAATATATAAAATAATAATAACTGGTTATTAACTAATAGAATAGAATTTTCTCTACAATTTTTTTCCTCTTTGATATCCACGTAAAATTAATCAATTTATAGAAAATCGTTGGTAAAACGGCAAAACGAAAATTTTTTGCCGATAAAACCATCATTTTTAAGTCTATTTTTGAACGCATTTTACGGAAAATTGAAAACATTTACGCAAATTATGATTTGAACATTTTATATGCATAATTTAATGAGGATTACATTTTTTCCATCCGAGCTATAATTTGACTACTTCTATTCCTTGTCGAAATAAAAATAAGTTAAAAAAAAGAGAAAGAGCGAGAGCGAGAGAGAGAAAAAAACGGAAATCGAAACGGCGAAAAATGAGCAAATTCCTTTCACATGATGGAAATGGTTTTGAGCTTTGAAGTCTATTTTAGCGATATTGTATTAAAACCGCAGCTTCTCAAAGTGAAATTTGCGACTCGTTGAATAAGCTTCGAAATTATTGTTTAACGAAGTCGGCGTTTATTGTTAAAATTCAGTTAAATTGTGGTTTCTGTTGTAATCTTGACGACGTGCGTATTTATTTATTTTTATTTAATAGTTTTTTTATTTAATAGTTTTAATAGTAAAAAAAAATATAATAATTTTAAATGTGAAAAATAATATTTTTAATTTTATAAGAAAAATTTAATTAATTAAATTATAAATTAAAAAAGTTTGACAATCATTCGAACGAACCTAAAGAAATATTCATAATATTTATCATTATTTGAAATGACTCATCATTACATATCTAAATTTCTCATTAAATCGAATTCACACGTTCCATACAAAAATTCGGATAACTCTGAACAGTGGTTCTCAACATTTTTTATTATTATGAATCACTTGATTTAAAATTAAAAAATATATTATTTTTTTACAAAATATTAGATTAAAAATCATTTTAGCAAATTATTTGACATTTATTTGTAAATAAATTGGAATAGATTTATTAAAAAAATAATGTATTTAATTCAAAATTGGAATAAGTAAAAAAATTATAACTACTTTACTAATTTTTAAAGTAATAATACTATTTTCTTCATTAATATTTTCAAGGATTATATATGACTTTTAAATAATATTTTTATATTAGTTATATTTCATAAATACAAACTTAAATATGAAAAAGTTTCAGAAAAATATAGTATAGATAGATATTATATTATATAAATAAAATATTATTAAAATCAAAACAAGAATGATGATATTATAAATAAGAAACCGATATCACTTGTGGAAAATAGCCAGTGTTAAAATACACCGAAATTGAAGAATAAAAATAAATGTAAATTAATCGCGTAAATTTAATGTAAATTTAATTTTTTTTTCACGATTCTCTGAAACTGAAAAAAAAATGAACAAATTCTGCGGTTTTCTTTTCAATCGTCGTAAAGAAAGTTTTCGAATTAAATTCTGAATAAAAGGAAAATCTCATAGACTTGAACTTTTTTTTTTTGTTCGTGAAAGCTGAATTGACACGAAAACTCGCTTAGAATTTAATTAAAACAACATTTAATAATAATCATAATAACAATAATAATAATAATAATAGATGTTTATATGTAAAATGGCTGAATAATTAAAATTATTATTATCAATTAAAAAACATTATTCGTGATTTCCTTGATGTAAAATTTATTCTTTGATGTGTTAACAAATTATTTATTGAAAATTTAACCGTTCTCATATTTGTTATAAATTATAATCTAATTAGATTTACGAACATCAGTGGTAACACATGTACACATATAAATATATTTTATTTTTAATATAACATTTATTAAACGTATTAAATTATTGACCGTAGCCAAATATTTACTAGTTAATTTTATTATTATAGTGAATTGTATACATATTATTTATATATATATATATATATATATATATATATATATATATATATATATTAGCCTATAAATAAATTGCAATTTATTTGTAATTCTTTTATACTGTATATATCGAAAACATTATTTTTATCAAACATCTTTTATGTGTTATTATTTATAAAAGAATTTTATCGAAGTTTTCATAAAGCAAACGGCGCTATTAATAAAATCACAGATGGAATAAAACATAAATTGACGCGTCAACTTTAACGTGTTAATAAAGTTATTTACAATCCACACTTAAATTATAACATTTATATACAATATTAACTATTTTTTTTTCTAATCTTCAGCTATAATTAAGAGATTGTGTAGTTTTATTTCTCCAGGGTAGTTTGTTTATCTATATCTGTATTATGGATTCAAGTGGATTAGAAATTCGAGACTGTTATCTCTTATCTTTTTCTCTGGATGCTGAAAAAAATACTGAAAAAAAAATACATCAATCATGACAAAGATTCATCAGTTTTTGTTTTTTTTCTCTGAATATATGAAAAACTAAAATTTATCAATATTATTTGAAATATTTGATTTTTATATTATAATAGATAAATATTCAAAATCAATATTTCTGTGGTGCATAGAAAATAATCTAGTCTATTTTAGAAATCGGCAACCTTTTTCAGGCAATAAACTATATTTAATATAATTCTATAATATCAGTTCAATAATTTATTTTTATATCATAAAATTATTATACCAATACATACTTACATTTTTTAAGCAAATATACTTTTTTAATAAATCATACGTGTGACACTTTCAAAATTATTCTTTACCGAAAGTAGGATTTTTATTGTTTTTTTTCTCAATTACATATGAATATAAATTATAATTATCAACTTACCATAGTTTCCTCGCTAGTTGTAAAAACATTTATAGATTTTATTCTCCAGAAAATTGCATTTTTTTCTATAGTAATTCAATATCTAACACTTTTATAAAATGTGATATTTTTAAATATAAAAATATATGAGGAAGAAAAATTTTATAATGAAATATTCTTATTAGATTTTTTATATTAAATTTTATCTATGTGAAAGATTTATAAAGAATTTATAGATTAATGTTAGTCAAAAATTTTTAATATTTAATATAAATAATTTAATTAATGAAAATTACGACTAATTTTAAAGTTATCAACACCTTATTTTGTTTGTGCACTTTATCAAAAATTTCAATATACTTGTTATAATATTTCAAAATATACGCAGAAACGATAAAAATATATGCATTATTCAGTGTGTTTGATACAAACATATATATATAATATATATGAAAATAATATAAAGAGCGATATTACATTCAAATTGTCTATTACTATATGCATTATTGTTTCAAAATATATTCAACAAGCATTGTATTTGTTTTCAAATAGCATTTTCAATGCATTTACGCTAAGCAAATTGTACCATTTAAAACCATCAAAATGATTAATGATAGCTCTTGAGATGATGAATACATTGAATTATTTATAATATTAATAGTGAAATAGGTAATTTTAGTATTACAATTACATTTAACACCTTCAACGTCGCAACGTTAACATACAGTTAACAACGTTAATGGTTTAGTTAAACAGTGAATATTCGCGGTTTTAACTATCGGATCGGTGGTTAATTAAATTAATTACACGCGAATTGCAAACTGCATTGTTTTATAATATGCTGTATCGCTCGATTACTTTAGTTATTAATTTATAAAATAATATATTGCAATATCGATTAAATTGACTATTATTATCATGCTAGTTACTAAAAACATACACATCATTAATTGAGATCTTACCTCACAAAATTCAATATATAGTGTATATAAAATATTAAAAATATATTAAAATTATATATTTTTAGTATTATAATTTTATTAAAAATAAAAATTGTAAATGTTTTCATATATATAATTCAAATATATGAAATATAATTTTTGAACGACGATTTCGACATTCCAAGAAAGGCTTCCTTTGAAAATCTGTTTATTATGCGAAAATTTATAATTTATTATTTGATTTTTCAATACATTAAAACACTTTTTAAATATAAAATAAACATTCTTAATCTAAATATACGTTACTAATTTTAAACTTTTTCATAAATGAAATGAAAACACGACATCGTATCCGTTGAAATTAAATGTACTCAAAACGTACTTAAAAATATATATTTAATTTCGAAACTCAATATTCGAACTTTTAATATAATTAAGCGAATAGAATTCTGAATAAATAAATAAATATATATAAATTCTAATTTTTTAACGAAATAGGTAGAAAAATACGCGAAATCGCAAATTTAACGCCACGATTGAAAATGCGATTTGGCAAACTTTTCTTGTGAAACTAATTTTCTTTTAAATCAAAATCGTATAAAAAGCGATTCGATTTCATTTTTTTCTTCTTTCTCTTGTAAAACTTACTTTTGATCTGTTATCGAATTTTTATCTACGACACTTTTTTTCTAGGTACGCAATTTTTACATCTTTTTTTTTTTTTTTTTGATGACAATGAGATCAAATCAATGATTGAAAGGAAAAAAATCGTAAAAATTAACGATCTTACATATTTTTTTCAAACTTTTTGCTGAAAAATAATTATAATAAAATTCGTTCAATTCTATATACATATAACCATGTATATGTGCTAAAAATATATACACAATTAATATATAATATATTGACATTATGCAATAATAATAATGACAATAATTTATATGAATGAATTTTTAACGATTTAATTTATATTAAATCTATATAAATATATATATATATATATATATATATATATATATATATATATATATATATATATATATATATATATATTTAATCAAATATTACACATATTTCGAGCTAAATCCTTGTAATTGCATATCATATATATTAAATGCGAAATGCTGACGTCTTTAATTTAACGAATATATCACGAAGACACGATTATGAGGGTGAAAAAGATTGTTTCTTGAGATATCTATATATTTTATATATATGTGTGAATTATTTAGGGTCACAAAACATCGAAGTTAATATCCTTATCTGAAAATTAAAATATTTTTCCCTTGATAAATCCGTACATATAACGTATTAAAGTATAACTTTCCACAAATATGTACAATTTTTTTTTTATAATTGACAATCATTAAAATTCATTTGATGTAAAATGATTGAGTTCAAGTATTAAAAATAAATTAATAATAATTTCATAAATTACTTAATATTATTGTTGATTTAATAAGAAAATATTTCTGTTAATTTAATTAATTTATGTCTTCCGTATAATAATTCCGTAAATGATTAGCTATTTATTCGTTGGAAATAATTTTGCAATTCAATAAAAAATCATACTCAAATTGTTATCATATAATTGCAAGTGACACACAAAATAACGTGAGAATATTATATTTTTAAAATTGATAAATCTTCTACTTAACGAAATTTTCATTTCAAGCTTCATTAATTGTTATCGCAGATAAGAAAAAATCCGCCAAATTCATTTTATTACAAAATATCGGTATTTTCCAGATATTTTTCTCGTTTTATACTTATATATATTGAATTGTATAGTTTCTTAAAAAAAAACACAAACATTTTCTACTATTTCGATGAAGAGCAAATAAATGACAAATTTCTAAAATAAAAATAATATTTCGTCAATAAATAGCGTTAAATTGACAAATTCACTTCATAATTATTAAATATATTTATATTACATAATAAAAAATAAATATTTTAAACATATATATATATATATATATATATATATATATATATATATATATATATATATATATAAATCTTCTATCAAATTTTTATATTAACATTAGTCAACTAAATTTAAGCCATTATATATAATTTTATTATAAGGATATTTATTTACCTAACCGTGCTCAAAAAATGTTGTATTGACATGAAAATTAATATTTCAGGTTGTATTCAAAACACAAACATAACTGAAAATGGTATTTCTAGGAATATTTCAAGCATAAATTTGGAGTTAACGTAAAGTTAGAAAGTGTATTTTGAATATTTTACAACTCTATATTATATCACACATCATATATGTAACATATAAACCTATATATATATATATATATATATATATATATGTGTGTGTGTGTGTGTCTGTGTGTGTGTGTGCGTGTGTATGTGTAAATTAAAAATTGTTTAAAGTAATCACCGGTTTTATTTTTTATATTTATTATATTAATTATTATAATAAAATTTATGATAAATATTTTTCAATTAATACCATATATATTATTATACAATATAATTATTTTATTTAAAATATCATAGGCTAGCTTAGCTCTTTCTTTATTTTTATAAAAATAATGTTCGTTTTATCTTTATTATTTTGGGTCTTGAAAAAAAAAATATCTTTATTTTCTTTGAGAAATGTCAACCTAAAAATAAAGAATATTTATATATTGAGGATATCAAATCTTTTTGTCTTATTATTAATGAAATTCATTCACAATTTCATATTAATGAATAAACGAATTTTTCTCGTCATAATTTCAAAACGTACCTCAATTATTATTATTATTATTATTATTAATTTTAATTTTAACCAAAAAATATATAAATATTATCCTGCAGCAGAATAAATTCACAACTTACCTCCGTAAAATGAAAACGACATATTAAAATTCAAGAAACATTTCACTCGTTTCTA
Organism: Leptonema lineaticorne; assembly: GCA_024500535.1. Taxonomy (NCBI): domain Eukaryota; kingdom Metazoa; phylum Arthropoda; class Insecta; order Trichoptera; family Hydropsychidae; genus Leptonema; species Leptonema lineaticorne. Next base: position 8,191,197 of record JANIJI010000007.1, read on the forward strand.
TTTTGTTTTTCTAATCTAGCAGTTAATATTGGCTGCCTTTGGCCAAACAAGGATCCCTCGGGTATTTCGAATACGTTTTCATTCTCAACTATTGTTTCCTGTTCCGCATCAGCATCATCGCATTTTTCCATCTTCGTATCATTTTCATCTGCATTTTCTTTTGTTAACAACGTGCAAAAAATAATAATAAAACAGTACGCAATTCATTAATTGAAGTATTTCTTCGACGAAATAATAATTATAAAAGGATACAAAAAACATATATATATATATAAATATAATAGAACGAAAAAAAATGGGAAAGAAAAAAAAACAACGAACCATTTTCTTCATCGATCGTCTCATTATCCTTCGTTATATCGTGCTTGTTCATAATTCTGTCGAGCAATAGTCGAATGTTTTTGACTGTTTCTTTTGTATTTAGATCCATTATTGAATTACTCTCGTTTACAATAACGTATTTTTCCTTTTCCTTGTCGCTTTTGAAGAAAATAGATCTCAACAAATATAGACAGTTCAGGATCGCCGTTTCCTCCCACGCCTATTAAGAAATAAATTACATACAATTATTATTGTTCAATATATTTCAAATACAATATATTATCGACGATTCTAATAATTGCTTAATTAAATGTTTACATATTCAACTGCCTAATATTAATATATATTTTTTAAAATTCATACAATTGTTATATAAAAAAAAACTATTTAAAAATTATTTTTTAACTCAAATAATATTAAATATATATATTTATAAGTAAAAAATGTAAAAGTCAGATTAGAGATAATTAAAAGCATATAATGATTAATAATTATTACTAAAAATTATAATATTGATATTTTTAATTTGTTTTGTACTCAATATAATAAAAAAAAACTTATAACCTGCGGCATTTAAAATGTTGAATTACTCATTTTTTGATATACATAAAAGAAATAAAATAGACTGAGTACTTTAAGATGTTGAGAATATTTTACAAATGTTGGCAAATATTAATAATAAAAAAATCTCTTGAAAAAGTTAAATTTAATAATTTTGTATATTTTTTTCAATATATTTTTCAAAAGATGCATATAATTATATAATTTTCCATTGCTTCATCGCTCATTCTTAATGTATAATATATTAAATTATATGCGAAGCAAATATTATATTCAAAAAATACCTGAAAATGTTCATGTAAAATATCGGTTGTCAGAGTATCCTGGAGAATTTCTGAACCATTATTTTTTGTATCCATCAAATCCAAAAGATTGACGATCAAACGAAATACGCAATTCATTTCACAGCCGAGCCTTAAACGGATCGCTTATTGATCGATAATTAATCATTTTATATTGAAATAGCCATTTTTATTCGATTTAGAACTTACCTGAAAATATCATCTTTCAATTTTAACATATCAAAACTGGCCTTGCCTATTTTATTATGAGTGTCTTCGAGCAACACAGATAGACTTTCACATGAAGATGGAGGTCTTTCTCTATATTTTAACATCAGTCTTTTCTGTATTAATATAAACTGCGATTTCAAGGTTTCCATTGATTTCTGTATTATATGTATATATTATACGATTATATTTCATAATTGTATCATATTAAATTTAAAATTAAAGTGATTTTTATTACTAAAAATACCCTTATGACTAAAAATATATAACGGTAATGTGTGAAATTTTATATTAAATCATACTTCAATATTCAAAAGTTCCTGTCTCTTAGCAATATGTTCTTCGATACTATTCAAAAAAGCTGCGACAATATCGTGAGATATTCCACCATGAAGAGTTATTAACGCACCAACATCGTTGTCTCTCGAATATGGTTTTCTATTGAAATATGATAACAAACGATCTGAAAATTGTTTCAGAACAATACTCATTGCTGAAACGCTGTCGCTCTGTATTCGATATCTTTGAGAAGATTTTGCCACTATTATTGTTACAGGTGTATCTAAATGATACGGACTTGAAAATGCGAATACTCCCGAAGATAGACCGATTTCATTTAATTCTCCGGTATTAAAGTCTATAACAAATAATGAAAATATTAGAATGAAATGTGAAAAAATAATTAAAACTAAATACAATTAAGTTCTACATCAAACAAAATAAAATATTTTTTAAAAGTTAGTTTAGAACTATAAAATTAACTGTAAATTATTCCTATAATTTCTAACTAAAAATACTATAGTGCATAGCAAGTATATTTCACTGCCAATAACACAAAAGTATAAAAAAAATACGTTTATAAATATTACGTATAAAATATTGATAATCCCTGCTTTTAATACGTAATTTTTTCATTAAAATATATTAAATATATTTAAAATATATAGTTTATATAATTTTTAATACCGTTAAAAAGTTCAAACAAATCGACCGTCTGCTTGTTTGTCGAGAGCGTTACTTTATATTTAGATTCTTTCTGAGGTTTTGCAAGCTGATAAAACAATTTGAATGGTAGATCTTCGCTTTTTTTCAAAATTCGAATTTGTCCCATTGAATTAACATATAAAATAACTATATCAATGTTTAAATTGGCTATCGGTTCTTTAGCATTGGCAAATACTTCTGTTTCCACTGACATATCATCAGATATATCTTTAATAACTTCATTTGGATTAGAACATTTCAATGGATCTTGAGTGACAAATGTCACTTGCAACATTTCAATGCTCACTAAATTCGATGGTTTGATGTTAACTTCGACTTTACATTTGAAAAATTTTTGAATTTCTTCATCTGATTGAGATAATAATTCATTTATTTCAAGATTTCTATTCACATTTACAATGAATGGTAATTCTCTCTCTGATGCAGCTTTGACTAGATTTGTTTCTAATAATAAAAAATAAAAATTTTCAATACTTATAAAACATTAATTTAAAATGAACATTACATTTATCGATATACCACTTATGTTATTCTGGTTGTTAATAATATTTTGGAGTTTCTCCAACTCCTCTTGTACATCATCAAAATTCTCATCGTTGTTAGGCAAAGGAGGCGTTGTAAATAATTCAGGTTCGGTGCCCAAATAACAACATTTTATTTCTCCATAATCCGTTAGCATTATTAGAGCTCCAGGTAAATTTGTAAAGAATCCTCTGTTTATAGATATAGGTGAAAAAGTTAGCTGACAAGACCATAAAAGTGTAATTTGATCATATATCAAGAGAGTAGATGTATCAGATACCACCATTACCATCAATCTAGCATTGTTATCTATAATTAATAACATATTTTAAATTTGATTTATAAAATAAATAAAATAATATATATTTCACGTTTGAAGATGGCAACCTTACCATAATACCAACCGATTAAATAAGCATATGCACATACTGGTTCGAAATCAAATTTCTTCATAAATCTCAAAATTCCATTGTCATTTAAACAATAAAGACATCGTTCTCCCAACATCAAAAACGCACAAATATTGTTATTAATCTATAATTGAAAAAAATTCAAATCTTTTGATTATACACAGATATATTAAATTTAAGATTTATAAATATATTATTATGTATATATAAATAATATTAATATATATTTTAATTTATTGTTATTGATAAATATAATATTTTGCTCTTTAGTGTAATTTTTATAGCATATTTGATTAAAAACATACATGTTACCTGAATTTTCTGAATATTGCGTATATTTTCTCCAACGTTATATTCCCAATCGGCAACCGGCTTTTTAATAACATTCGATTTCGTATTATTAGAGTCGGATATTTGTGATAAATTATGATAACTATGCATATATAAATACATGTAAACTATATAATCATATTTTTAATACGTTTACAAATAAAATTATACCTAAATGCTTCTATAATCCAATTGGAATTGCAAGTAATAAATAGATCTGCACAATGACTATACGATATTTCACCGGGTATTAAAAAATTTGGTAAAAAGCAACTAAACGTCGTGACATCTTGTTCAAAAAACATTAATAATCCATCTAAAGATTGCACACAAACAAAATCTCTATCTTTTACACCTCCAAATGGACCGATAAGGAAACAATAAGCGGTTCTATTCAATTTATGATCATATTGTTCCAAAAGAATATTTTGATCTCCTGAAATAACCAAATCAATCGAAAATTAAAATTAATTAAAGAATTTTTTTCATATATTTTAAATATTTTTTATTTACCATATTCAGTATGACCTTCCTTACTGGATAACATATATACAGAAAAACTTCTAGGATGTAATACAGCTATATGTTCCAAATTTGAACCTCTATTAAAATAAATAACATTTATATCATTGATAAAAATAATAAATTATAATTAATTCAAATGTAAAACTTACGGCATTAGTTTTCCGACATCAATTTGTAATATTGGGTTATCAGTCATATATTCTAAAACCACATCTATTGGTTGATAAGCACCTTGAGGCTTAAATATTTGAATTAATCCATTTGGAGCACCAAATATTATGACGTCTCCAGAACCTTCGGGACCGACTTGGGAAATTTTTAAGGAACTATTGAATAAATCAACTGATGCTTCATCAAGCACTGTTCCACTATTCCACCAATCTTTAGACTTAAATAATGACATTTTTCTTTCTAATCATATAAAAAATTCAACAGAAAGGTAAAAAATGAATAAAAATAAAACGAATCATGTATCACAACAAGGTAACCATTGGATACAATATTTCAATTCGTATATAAGTAGTTGCAGCATATTTTTTTTCATTCTTATATTAGTCTAATCTTTATTGCTAAATCAATAAATATTTCAACTAGATTATATTTATATAGTAATTTTAAATACCTATATTTTTTAACTTTTTAGTAATTAAATGTAGTAATATATTTAAATAAATCAAATAAAATCATCAAAATGGAATATTTTTTATAATTTTGATATAACTTTCTTTTTTCTTTCCTTTCAAATAATGGCAATAATTATAATGTTATACATCCATATTTATAAATTTTGAGAAAATAAATTAAAATGTTTATAGTAAATCTTACTTTATTATAATGAAATATTTTTTTATACAATTTTAATTTCATTATTCATTAAAAAAACTAAGAATGTCACTAAGTCAACGTTTTTAATATTAGTTTTTTTTAATTTAGTATTTTTTTTTAATATAAAATAATATATAATTTAAATTATTTTTAATTTAAAATGTTACAAAATTTATAAAAATATATGGTTAGAAAAATATATGTTAAGGTGAAATCGAAACTGTCATTAAATTTATTTGATTGAGGTTAGAGTCGTCTTAATTTGCGTGGTTGAACGATGGCTCTAACAGGTTCGCCGGAAATTTCCGAAGCAGATCAAATTAAAACGGTAGTTTAATATTTTATTTATTAATTTTTTCATTGAAATAAATGTGACATTCACAAATTTTATATTAATCATATTTTTTATAGTTCAAAGAATTCCTTGTTTCTTATAACAAACTCTCAGAACTATGTTTTACCGACTGTATACACGATTTTACTTCTAGAACTATTAAGAAATCGGAGGTACTTATTCATTTTTTTACTGCATTCACAAAATGTTTATAGAATCGATTTAATATTAATATCATATTTATCTACAGGATACGTGTGCATTAAATTGTATGGAGAAATTTTTAAGAATGAATCAACGTATAACACAAAGATTTCAAGAATATCAAATGGTTGTTAACGAAAATGCATTAGCTATGGCTCAAAAAGCAAACCTATAAATATGTCGTTTAAGATAATATTTAAAATTCTATGCGATTTTTTTGTGTAAGATGTATAGAGAAGTTTTTTTTATTGAAAATATCATTATTTAGGTATTATTTTAATATGTGAGTTATCTGTTGTTTGTTAATAAAAGGTTTCAAAAATTGTTTTCCTGTTTATTTTTCCTTTTTATTTACAAATTATTTTAATATAAATAAATTATAATACTGCAATAAAATCACTTTATGTGATAATTTGTTAATGTTATTTCATCGGCATTTTACTAATTGACAATATCTTTTTTTATAAAAATATTTCATTGAGAATATTCATTTTCATAATCTCTGTCGAATTTCGATGGCATATAATATCTAGAATTTTTCCTTCCAAAATGATGACCGTGTTTATTTGATTTGTAACGATGAACCTGACCTCTATGTTTGTGACCTGTTGGTTTATGATTCACATATACAACTTGCTTCTTTGGTGAGTGGCTTCTAATGCGTTCTTTATGTTTTTTCTTAATTAATATAGGCTTATAATCAAAATGATCGTCGTCATCAAATTTCATATCGTGACTGTTGAAATCTTCAAAATCAAAATCTCCAGACATATGATCATCTAAATCGAAATGACTCATTTTTCCAAAATCTTTTGGACTGTGGTATACAGTTTTTACAAATGGAACATGTACGGGATACGGATGCGGTACACTCACTTTAATTTCTTTCTCTATTGAATAAGGAATATTTTTCGTTACTGGAATAGGAATGTTTTTCACTACTGGATACGGATTTATTTTTTCGATGGGAATTTGAAATTCTTTTACTACTGTAACCGGTACGGGTTTATATACTGGTACTTTAACTGGAAATGGTTGAGGTACTGGTACTATCACTGGAAAAGGTACAGATATATGAAAAGGTTTTTTATATGGAACCGGAACATGTTTGATTAATGGAACTGGAACAGGTTTTACAATGTCTATATGTTGTCGTATTGGGATAGTGTTCAAATGTATAGTTTGTACATTATCTTCATGGTGACCACCAAAAGAGTTGAGTAATTTATTTCGATACAATTCGCTTTCCAAATTTTTACTTTCATAATTATATCTGTCATTCTTTTGATTCGTGGGAAAATTTGAATTTATATCTATTTTGCCTATATCTTCATTGAAACTGGTACTTCCATGTTGATCGGCAAATGATAACAAATCTAAATTGTGCCGTTTAATACTTTCATCGAAATTATAATTGTCAAATTTCATCGGCTCCCATGAACTTAAAAAGTCATTATTTCTATCGGATAACTCTTCATTAAATAAATATTTGTTGTCTTCCTTTGCATTGGCATTTATCGTTACAGTTATAACGATAAATATCTGAAAAACAATATTTACCTATGAATCACTATAGAATTATTGTAATGTAAATTCTACCAAAATTTTCAATATATCTATATTTAATATAATCATACTTTACACCTTAAATATTTTTGTTTAAAAAATTACTTTAATATTGAATAAATTAATTAATCACACAAAGTGTATTAAATATGAATTATTTAGATCAGTTAGGTGTTCCTATCAAATGCAACCAAACGAGACGAATTTCGCTTTTAAGCATATAATTTAGTATAGAATGAATATTTTATACTAAATCATTTCACTTTCGCATAATTTTAATAAATTTGACAGAAATTACAAACATTGCGCATTCATCCGTATCGATTTATTTTTCGTTGAATATATAATATTTCATATAAATTTATATCAGTGAAATTTTTTTCAAAAAATCTGATTAATGATTTGAAACCATATAGAAATCTTACAATGAAAACATTTAATCTGAAATTTGTGCATAAAATACCAGTTAACATTATTCTATATAATTTTTAATATGTATCTATATATTGTTATAAAATAAATAAATGTGATTTAAAAATATCTATTATATCTCAAATCTACTACATATAAAAATAATATTTTTTTCTATTTTATATCAAATATCACACAAGTGAAATACTAATTCATAATAAAATTTTAATCGTTTTCAGTCTTTTTTCATAATGTAAATATTAATGTATAAAATATATATAATTAAATATTAACTTTATTTACTTTTAAATGTATATATATTAAAATAATATGATTCTTTCGTACTCGATAATCTAATTTATTTTATATTCATTATTTATCTTATATTAATATTTGTGCGTGGGATAGATTTCAAATTAATATAATTCTACACAAACTTCAAAATTTGCGTTTTCCAATTATTAAAATAACAATACAAATGTTTTCAATATATATTTAAAATTTTATAGATTATGAGTTCATCATAAGATAAATTGATTGTAATATAATTTTATAAGTTTACCTTTTATAATAATATAGAAAATAAAATATTCTCATAATATATAATATTATAGTTAAAATAATATTGTCAAATTTTATATTAAAATAAAAACATACCACAAACACACTATGATACATGTTAAGTACACAGAAATAACTATTATTGTAACTTTGTTATAGAAATCACTTATTATCACTGTTAACTCTGAATCGTCACTGTGTAAAATGAATTATGAAAATATAAATCGTTTGATTTTATATGAAAACCGTATTAGAATGGTGAATGTCGAGCGTTCGACTTCTAGACTTGTAAACCGTTATTTTTTTTTTTAATTTTTTCCAATTCTAATCATCGCCGTCACATTTTCATCATAATGAAAAATTGTACAAAAATAAAGTTCTTGAATATATTAATGCAAATAGTAAAATATTAAAAAAAATGTATATATGATTGTACAACGTCATTTATACAAATGAAATAAAATTTGAATGCAACGATTTGATTGGAAAAAAGAATAATTTATATGATTTTTTTCTAAATAGACTAAATTAAATGTACAGATTCTTGTTCTAAGAATTATCTACCCTGTTTAAAAAAGTTTTAGAAATATCACAGCAAATATATATATATATATATATATATATATATATATATATATATATATATATATATCTTTCATTCAATTTTATTTCCAGTATTTTTTTCTATGTGTACTCGTTCACTTACTGTATTATTAATATGATATTAAATATTTCTTTAAAATTTTCCTATTTAATTTTTTTCAACAACTGCTATTATTCTCTTTCCTACATACATTTTAAAAGATAAATAAATAAATAAATATATATATATATATATATATATATATATATATATATCTGTGTGTGTGTGAATGAAATCATATTTAATTTTTGAATTTTCTACATAATACCAATTAATGCTTAAAATCTCAATTCCTGAAAATTAAAACCACTAATTATATATAATTCATAAATTAACATATTTTATAATTAAATTTAATATAATTAGAAATAATTTTCAATTATAAATTATCACAATTATATTTATATAATAATAATAATAGTATCAGATTAAAAAATATTATTATAAAAACAATAAATTTTTAATAAAGTAACAAATCTATTTGTTATTAATATTAATATATAATTATATCTATCATACACCACACATTAAGTTCGTTTAGATTCAAATAACATCGATAAAAACTTTTGATATTGTATTACCAAAATAATAATATTCAATCTTTATATAATTATTTTTAATCGTTAAATTTTAAAAGTTAAAATATATTCATTCATCTTTAATTCTCCTCACTTTTATATAAAAAAAAAAAACTGCTCAAATATTCTAAAATTATATGCCGGCTAAAATTCATATGAATTCCTTTTTTCAATTTGTTTTATCAAATTATATTATAAAAAATGACTTTTCTTTTATACGCATATATATTTTTCTATCGTCGTAATTTTAAAATTAAATCCATGAAAATATAATTTCAAACTCATTTTATTTTACTAGAAGAATTTCTGTAATTGATATCATTAAATCGTCTTTAAACCGAAAAATATTCCAATTGCAATCGCAAATATTAATAATGATAAAAATTTGCTTTAACTAAAATGACTTTCACTTGACACCGAATGAATAATTGAAGTTTTTTTTGTATTAAACTGTGCTTACCTTCCCATAACCGATTAACATAATAATTGCTCATATATGTAAATTTTTATAAATACAATTTTGAGAAAATACATTTTAGCATTTATAATGCGATGTAAATATTGTTTTCTTCATTTAATATAAATTAAACTATAATATAATAAATAAAATAACAGTTAATATATTTTATTATTTTATTAGAATAAATATGCTCATAATTTTTAATACTGCATATATGAAAACAAATAATATTTTTTTTAATTCGTTATATCATATTTTAAACATAAAAATAATGTTTAAAACACGTTCTAAATTTTGTTTAAATCGAATAAGCCTAGCTATATTTCTATTATTCTCAATAAATGCCTTTTATTCCATAAGAATTATTTATTTGTTAATTGAAGGGCAAACTAGCAACATACAGAAATGAAAAAGAATGAAGTCAAATTATAAAGTAACAAAATTAATTACAACATATATAAATAATATATGTATACAAAATGTCCCAAAAAATATACTATATTGAATTAAACTATCCAAATTTATATAAAAACGATTTTTTAATCAATATTTAAAACACTTGAATAAAAAAAATATTTTTTAGTAACATCTACTTAATTCAATAAATTTAAGTAACTTATATTAAAAAATAAAAATAGAATTAGTTACAATGTTTTATATCTCTTAAAAAATTATATATGAATATATTTTTTTAGAACATTTTGCAGAAATCCAAAAATATTCTTTAATATATATGTAATTGTGTTACAAAATTGACAAAATATCAAAAGGTACAATGAGTATAGTAATTAAGCTGGAAAACATGCTGCATTCAAAAATATTACAAATACAAAATATAACAATGTGCAATATTTCACAATATAAGATATAAAAACAGAAATTCATGATTTGCAAAAGAAATCCCCAAGGAAACATTCTGACAAAAATATAAATATAACAAAATTTAGTATAAAATATAATAAAATAGAAACAGACCCAACAATTTTGATAAAATAAGACCACAATAACATATACAAAATGGAATGATCGAAATATAAAATTAAAAGTTTAAGAAGATAAATCTAGGACAATACAAAAAAAAAACGTAAATTTTCGAAAATTATGGCAAATATTTTAAGAAACTTTAAGATAAGTTTTATTTTTTTTAATCACTCAATTTTTCATTAACTTTGTGTTGGTAACTAAATATGTCCCGTACTAAATTAAAATTCAACAGTATAGGAAAAATACTAATAAAATTCACTTCACGCAAAATAAATAAAATATAATATGATCTAACAAATATTAAAATTAATACTTTTATTATAATTGTGATAAAATAAAAAAAAATATTTAAAATAATCACGATTTAATCAACTATATTAATTTCAAATGCTGATAGAGAGCGTAAGAGAGCTCGCTTTTTGAATTAAAATATATATTAATTTATCATATAAAAATTTACAACAAAACCAAATATATGGTATTGATTTGCAATGAATTTGGTGTAAAATTTAAGGTAGAAGAAGGATATTCGCTAATCCTTCGTTTTGCGAATAAAAAAAAATGTACGTGTAAATTTCAATTCGTTTCGTCGTAAAAAGATTGATTTATACAAAATTTTACAAGCTTTACAATTTTACAAAATAATTTATAGAATTTAATTCCAATTCTTTGGTTGGTTTCACAACGCGAAATTTTTAATTTATTGAGTATAAATACGGGCGGATTTAAAATTTTGCAACAAATTTTACTAATTAATCTACATATAGTAGAGTACTGCTTTATAACCCTAAAATTTATAAAATATCTTTTTATAACTAATGCATTTCAATTTTACTTTAGCACGAGTAGACCCAATACACGAAATTCGTGCACACAGATAGATAAATGTACACGCACACAAAAACTAGCTTTTTATACAACAGAAATGGAGCTCTGCTGAATAATAATAATATACCGATATATTTGCACATACATTTGTACAAGTTTATACTATTAAATTATATTTAAAACTCTAGTTAATGTAACCAAACGTATGAAAATTTTGAGCAACATACATATGTTGTTATAATTTTGTTCCTCTGTATTATATTACAATAATCATTTCATATTTTAAATTTACATAAAGGTAGATTATGTACAATTGTATTTCATTAAAAAAGTAGGAACAATAATAAAAATAATATAAATAAAGCACTGACCACAACAAACGCTGTTTTTAATATTAATACGAAATTCTATCAAATTATTAGATATACGTATATAATTAAATAATTTTGTAAATTTGCTTGCTTGTTGTAGCCAAAACTTCACAAATATATATTATTATATAATATTTATCTTTAAAATATATATTTTTACTCCACTGAATGTGTATTTGAGTTTTGTCTTGCAACCGGCACAGGAGGTGATGAAAATATTGGATCGAATAACTGATCTACGTAATTACTTTCGTTTGAAAGTTTCATACATTCTTCCAAAGTCTTAATAAAAGTATCACATGTGGCACTGAGAGAATTAGCAGCGTCGTCTATTTTCTGTAAATAAAAAAGAAAAGAAATAAATATTTCTTTGTTCTATTTTAATGTATTAAAATAATAATAATCATTGATATAATATATTTTTTCATTTAGCTTTAAATAAATAAAAAGTGGATTAAGTATTCTTAAATAAATTATATTTAAATTAATAATAAGAAACCTGTACTTCGGGTCCGTTTTTACTATTTGCAGCATTTTTAACGGACTGCACATGTTGCATTAAAAGATCACAGTATAACTTCAATTCCGACTTTTTATATTTTAATAAGGAATTATCTAAAATTAAAAAAGAATAATTTAGATTTTAAAATGATTAAAATATAGTTACAAGCATCATAAATATACATACCATTAGGTTTAGGATTAATACAGGCCTTCGCTGTTCCCAAAGCAACCAACCATCGTTGTCTTTCTTGAGAAGTAGCTGCTTTCAAATACATATGCTGTTCACCTGGTATGACTATATCTAACCTCGTTCCGTCAATTGGATGAACTAGAAGTAAATATTGTAAACAAAAATATTAACAGTAATTATATCGTATAAAATTAGATAATTAAAATATCGTTTAGATAATGATAAGTCAAATTATTCTATACTTTCTAAGCTTGATTTATAAATTCAAATAATGCAATATAACCGGTTGAAATATGAAATGAAAGTATCGTATGATGAGTAATATTCATTAATTTATAAATGTTACACTTCTTAGAAACATATTATATATTAATTAGTTATGAAAGTATGTGTATAGTTTTGATATAAGAAAATAGCAAATGAAAAATAAATATGTCATATTATTTTTCAATTTTATGAAGCATACAAACCATAAATATATACATATATCACACTTTTGTATCATAACATATAAATATATTATATGTTGCATGAAAAGAAGTCGAATTACAATAATAAATAATTATATTTCAAACGAAAATTATTCTAAAAGAAAATAATGCTTATTCTTATAGCAATTCCAATATTTTGCTCATTTCTTTGAAATATCAAAGAAATAATTAAAAATTTATAACGCTATCGTTGATTTATAATATAAAAGAATACAATTATTTTTTTCATATATATCATTTAAACGTTTGACAACAAATTATTTATTATGACATAATAAAACATGCAATGAATCATTAAACACTTTCGCAAAAGTAAACAATTCATCATGCATACAAATTGATTTCAACACATTGTATGTATATTATGAAATATGATATTTTATATGAATAAACATGTCCATAAAAAAAATAGTTTCGAATATGTAGATTAAATTGTATTAAAAAAATAATTATTAAAGTATAATATATTGTCGATAGATAGTGTGAAACGCTACCATTGATCTGACAGGCCGTGAGCTTCAAGGAACCTTTGCATCCCTGATTAACGGTATCCTGGGATTTATAATACGATAGAATTCCATTTTCCAACACGAACCATCTAGTTTGCCACGCTGCAAATATTACATTATATATTATATACGAAATGCATAAGAGGCGAAAGTGAAACGATTCAATATGGAAATGTGACAAATACAGCTCCAGTAGTTGGTCCATTTCCAGAGGACGCCCTCCATTGCTGCGCCGAGAGCAGCACGAGTATTAAATCGAAGCTTCGACGCGAAAAATATTTTTTCGATGACAATGACAGTTGACGTTTTGTTTACAACCGCAACATACTGCTGACGTACACACACTTGATTTTTCTTTACTTCCTGTATCGGTGCAAAAGTGCGATTTTTTCTTTATTTATTCACTCTCCATTACATCATAATTGAAAAAAAAATATACGTCCGAATGACATTTTCTTTATTTACGCCTCAATATTATCTTTAAATATATAAAAAATATTTATTTATTAAAATAAAAAAATATATATTTTTATGTATAATTTATAAATTGTTATTACGATTAATATTATACAATTAAAAAAAATAAATGAATATGTTATCAAAATCGTTTCTAATAAGAATCTAATACGTTAATACTTTATATATGAAAAATAACCAAATATCATTAAAAATAATTTAAATTATATATTTTTTTTATTTTTTCTACCATTTAAATAACGAATAATATTTTTAAGAGCACATTTGTCCACTTATTTTATATATAATTTATAACATTTCATCAATTTATCCTGGTAGTGGAATAATCTCTTGCGGCCAAACCGGTTGACAATTGTTAGGGCGTGCCTTAATCATGGCTCGCCTTCGTTTGTTTTTCTTCTTGTTTTTGACCCTATTTTATACTTGTAAGCACTTTTTTTTATTTTTTCATAAATTAAAATACTGATAATTTATATATATTTAATTATCGATATTTTTTGATACTTTTCTATTAATATACGAGCCCTTCTATGTCGATGAGTCATTTTTTGCTATCAATAATTGTAATTTTAATTATCGACATTAAACATATATAATTATTAGAATTCGTGTTGTGCTTTAATCTACACAAGTATTTAGTTTTAATATCATTCATAATATTTCTTATTTTATATATCTTACTATTACAAAATGTTAACTGATATTTCTCAATATTTATTTTAAACTATTGTCTGGTTATATGATTTTTTTATAAATTTAATTTTAATTTTTTTAGATATATTTCATTATAATAAAAAAAAATATATAATTTGAACAAAATAATTTTATTTACGTATTTTTTTCCCAGGCTATTCTTTAGAATGTTATGTCTGTGACAAACAAGAGGATAACAACGAAAAATGTACTAAAAGCATTAAAACTTGCGAACAAGAAGAAGACGTTTGTATGACAGAAATCAGTTGGGGAAGTACTCCGTATTGGTCTCAGGGTGCATTAAAACAATATTACGTTTCAAAACGTTGTTCTACTAAAGCAAATTGTATCAAAACGCGTGAAAAAAACATGCCGTTCTGTACGCATATTTGGTATGAAGATTGGCGATGTTCGGAATGTTGTCAAGGAGACAGATGCAATTATTTCATCATTGTCAGTTTTTATTTATTTTTAATTAAAAATAAATAATACTTATTCTACAATTAACTTTTTTTTTTGTTTCAGAGTGCATCCACTCTAGCACGGTCCAGTATAGCGACATTTTTAGTGCCTTCATTTTTGTATTTCTTTTATAAATATTAAAATATCTGTCAATGTACAAAGTCAATATAAAAATATTGCATTAGTGCAATCATTATTTTACAGTTTTTGTAAAACTACATTATTACAAACAAAAAAATAATGTTTTAGATATATTAGTTAAAACTTAAAGTACTTTTACCATTTATGTATGTGATGATTTTCATTGCCGTCCACTATTTTTAAGTGAATTTTTATTATATACTTTTGACAATTATTATATTGACCAATCAGGTATTATTTTTATTTTATTTTTTATATAGTAAAAATATCAAAATAATTTCAAGACTGAACCAATACCGTTATATTTTCCGCTTATTTTTAAATATATTTTTAAAAATACATAAATATTTTCACATTAAATAATAAATTGTTTCTTAAAAATAATTATTGCGTGAAAATATTCTAAACATTTTTCAGAATCTCAATGTACTTTTAATATGACGTGTTATATATTATTTTTATTCGTAAATTTTATTTTACACATTATGTTTTTATTCAACTTTTACATTTTATGTGTCTTTCTCTTTGTATAAATATTGTGCCTTATCTAATCTAAAACCAATGTGCTTAATATTTAAATTTTCACTTGTATATTGAACTATTTTTTTTTCATATTGCTTCAATGTACATTTGTTGCTTGTATTTTTCTTTTAATACTTTATCAAATTTAATCTCATCGAAATAACTTTATAAATTCTGTCATATTTGAAAAAAAAAACGTTTTCAAAAATAAACCAAGTGCATATATATAATTTGAAAAATAATTTATTTCATATGTAATGTATTTCATATTTATTGTGCCTTTTAAAATTAAAAGATACTGATTTCTCACATATGTATATGTTTATGTGTAATTAATTTTGTATTTTAAACGAATCTCATTCCATATAAATATTTTTATGAATTTATGAAATCGAAATTATGCATTATTGATTATAATAATAAATGTAATATATTTTTTTTATTTTTAACTCTTTTATTGATTTTAATACCTTACATTTAAAATTCGAAGTAAGTATAACATGAAAAAGAATATTATGATTACTTTAACAAATAGACCTCATCTATAAATTCATTCACAAATTTTATCTATATATAAATTAATAAAAATCGATTTACAAATATGAATATATGATAGTTTCTCATTATCTTCCCGTTAACATATGATATATATTTTACTAATAATATCAGAATTTTCAATTTAAAAATATATTACTTCGTATAAAATGGAGAAGCGTTACGTTTATTTTCGGCATTCGCATTTCTCATCCCCTTACAAACCACCCCATTCCAGTATACACAGTTTCAGAGAGATCTCAGCTTCCGTTTGGGGAGGACGTTGTCCTAATTTTGAACCCGCAAAATATTACCCTTGAATTAGCTACATCGATTTTTGTGATTACACAAAATGAAAACAAAGTTCTCTTTTATTTTATGGTATTTCACATTTGCTTCTGTTAGCAAAATCGGTACGTAAAATAATTTATTCACTGTCGACAATATTGAGATACAATGTATACCTTTTCTATATACAGCATGTCCTCTACTTTCGTGCTTCGTTTTTATTATTTATTTTTTTTTTAATATATTTTATATAATGATAAAGAAAACTGATTTTTTTCCAAACATATTTCTTTAGATTTAATTAATTATAGTATATAAATAATTTAATGATTTTATTTATAAATAAAAATAATTATTTAATATGAAAAACAGTAATATTTTTTTTCTAAATTATTATTAACCATATCCATTATGTTAATTTTTCTATTTTAATTATCAAAAATGCTTTCATTTTATGCTTAATTATAATTTACTGAAATCGATTTTTTTTCAAATGCCATTATATACAATATAATAACGAATTGTAGATAATGTGTTAATTTTACGAATCCGAATAATTTTAAGCATATCTACATTTTAAAACACTTTCACTCTCAATCTAAACTATTTGCAAATGCAATTTAATTAAAAATTTAATATTCCGAATTACAACTAGAGTTAATTTATTAATAATATTTAAAATTGATGTATCACATTGGAAAGTTGACGATCAAAAAGCGCTTTATTCACCGCAAATGGATAAATAAATAACAAACGTCTGGTACATTTTACAAACATTTTTTAAGTAATAAGAAAAGTCTATTTTTGAAAAAAAGACGTATAAATAAATATATATATATATATATATATATATATATATATATATATATATATATATATATATATATATATATATAAATTTATCGAATTTTGCATTATATTTTTATTTATGTATATATGTGTGTATGTGTATAAAACAATTATTTATAAGTATATAACAATATATTTAACTATTCTGATTTATTCGTTTGCTGAAATCATATTATTCGAATACAATCTGAATGCCATTTACTTTTATACCGACTGTATATTTCAAATGGAAGCGTAGCTGAAACGACTTCCTGAAAGGTTAAACAGCTTTCCAACAATCTCTCTGTATATCTATTATTCAATAAAGATTCTTAACTCACTTCCGAGAAATATTTCCGTTTAATATCTTTTTCCGATAATATTTAATCTTTAATACGGGCTCACATATTTATATTATATATATGTACATTTCTTTTAAACACGTGTCTGGGATGACGTAATTCTTAATATTTTAGCCAGTATAGTGAAAAATTATTTATTTCTTCAATATTTATATCAGAAAAAAAGAATGTTATCTCATAAATATACTTATCAAGCTCACTTTCATATTTTTATATTCGAAAAAAAAAATTTTTATCTAAATATTATAAAATAAATCTGAAAACATTCAAAATTTTAAATATGCACTTCTTTAATTTTATAAATTTATTTATTATTCATACCAAAATATCTAATTTAAGATTTGAACAACCATATTATATATATATATATATATATATATATATATATATATATATATATATATATATATATATATATATAGAGTAATTTAAGCATGTGAATTCATGACTAATATGAAACTAAGACTCTGAAAATTAATTAACTCTGCACTGAAACTAATGAACGTTCATAATTAAATGCACTTTGACTTAGATTAATATGTAATTTCTTGCTCACTTAAATCGGTCGCTTTTATTTTATATTATATATATACAATATAATACAATTAAAATTTAAAATAAATAGACCAATTTAATTAACGACATAAAAATAATCAAGATACTTCTGTTTTTTTTTATTGGTTTCGTTCTAATATATGAACTACAAAACATCGATTATAAATATCATGTGAATGTATTACTTTTAAATAACAATGGTTGTTTTGGCGAAATACAATAATAAGGGTATGAGTTACCCCTCGCTAGTATCCTTTTATCGATCGTCCTTTTTAGCTCATATAGGACCAAACGTTTACAACTGACCGATATGTTTATAAATACGACGTGATTAATTTTATACTTATACTTTTATATTATACTTTTATATATATTTTTTCTTTTTACATCATCCTCTTCATTTCTCATTAATGTAACCTTTACATTTTTTTATTACCGGTATGAAGTGTTTTCAATGTAACAATGGCGAAGAGTTTCATTGTTGTGGAACAATATCGACTTTATTTTTCTACATAATATAACTTGATCTAAAAATATTTTTTAATATTAAAAATAAAAATATTTGCACAATTAATTTAATTGTAAAAGAAATATAAACGTACCGATTTCTAATCATTTGAAATTTTTATTTCTAAATGAATTATAAAATATTTATATTCCAATTTATGTGTTTATTCTTATTTTTTCTACAAAATTCTTTTAAAGTTTTAGTCCTATAAATAAAATGAGATAAGCAGATTACTATAAGTATATAAATATAAATTATATCCCATTTTTTTTACAAATTATAATGAAATATTTAAATATTTTTATCCAATTAAATAAATATTATATTTAGCAAGTAATAAAAAATCTGAAAGTAAAATAGTTAATATTAAATAATAATGTCTCAAAATTCAAATAAGTGTGTGTGTGTGTGTTTGTATATTACAATTTAAATATTGAATATTTATAAAGTTTTCTTTCTCTACTTATCAAAACCATTTTTTTTTAATTTCATATTAAATCTTTAAATAAAATTAAAAATTGAATTTTTTTATAAAATTAAGCCTTTTTATATATAGAAAATTGCTTATTAAAAATATTCATTATATATAATTTTTCCTTTTTTTTTAAATTATTATAATATTTTATATAACAAATATAATAATCTAAAAATATTGTAATTTTTTTTACCAATTTTTTTTACAGTAACAAGTCAACTAAACAATATATCCTGTTATCAATGTGTTCAATACACAAATCAAGAATGCGGTCCCGAAACCATATTACCGTGTCCTGCATCATCAGATATATGCGTCACGCACATTAGTAAAGACAGTGGGTTTTTCAACTTTTTTTTTTCATTTTAAAAGAAAAACATTTTTTTTTGTTATCCTTTAAATTATTGCGTAATTAATTTTAATTTCAGAACAACACGGATACATGTTGAAACGTGAATGCGGTCTCGGTCCATGCAGTTTCGATGATGATATCATCAATCGCAGTCTTGGCTGGAATATCTGTGATAAAACGAAAGAAGAATACTCTTGTCTTATATGCTGTAAAGGAAATGCTTGTAATAAAAGTTCCAGCAGTATAATTAAATTGACAAAAACATTATTACCATTATTATTAGGTTTATTATTTTATATTTCTTAATTATAATAGTTAATAATTTTTATCACTTAAATTAAACTATATATATATATATATATATATATATATATATATATATATATATATATATAATGAACGTTAGAGTTAATGATAACATTATTATTAAATTCTTCTAATTATAATTATCATCATTTTTTTAATGTAATAAACGTATAAATCTCCTAATCAAATTATTAGACCGAACTCAGTTAAAATCTATTCATATTCAGAATAAATGTAATTTTATAGATGATCAATTTCAACGTTTATAAATTATGTAAAAAAAAATAGAATTTTCATGTGATATTGTAATCTTATATGTTCACTGATAGTAATCTTTTATGAAATTTATAAATAATTAACATTTTTCATATGAAATTTATATATTTTTTTTATATATATTAGTTATTGAATGGTTGAAAAATCATTCACAATCATAAAATCAATATTTTCAAAATATCTAAATTCATTTCAAAATTTATTTTATATTATTGTAATATATTGTGAATATGTCAAATAAAATATACGTAATTCTATAAATTTCGTTTCATTTTAAATCCACTTTGAAAACATTGATTTTATATATTGCTTGCATGTCTAATAACTAATCTGATATCAAACACAATAGATTCAAATTATACTACAACACGAAATATTACTAGCAATCGAATAAAATCAATTCTACATATCGTTCCATATTTACATTCTCATATGAAAATGTAAACTTCATCATCAGAATGGCGTACAGCTATCATTATTGTTTTTACATGTCACTCAGATTGGGATCCATCATTGTTGGAATATCCTCATTGGTGAGCATATATTTTAATATGATACATGCATATAATATAAATAATATTGTATATTTTATTTGTTATTTCGATTGTAGATTGAAGGATTATGCGTTTTGATATTGTTTTCGATAGCATTTAGCGATCTGAATAGTTTGTCTAAAACAGTAGAGACATGGAAAACCAGTAATGATCTTTCGTTTATGACACCTTTTTTCGATTATTTAATTACGGGTAAAATAAACATAATTTCTTCTTTAATATTTTAATAGACTTACATCGTTTTATTAAATAATATTTATAAAATATTTGATCTCTCCAAATAAACATTGTCAGAATTAAATAACTTCAAAAACTAACATTCATTTTGAATCTTCATAATAAATATATTTTATTTTAAATTTTAGTTCCATATAATATAATAGTGACGATGTTGGTTTTTTGCATCTTTTACGTCTTATTTTGTTTATTATTAATATATGGAGCTTACACGGTAATAAAATTGTCATATTTTTATGAAATAATAATAAAATTTATAAGTATTATTATTATATCTTAAATAATATAATTTACAGTTCAGAACTTATTTCATATATCCATACGTTGTTTTTGAATTCATTCGATTAATTATATTATTCGCAATTCATGTCATTGGAATGATGTTATTCAAGGAAAATGTCCTTAATTTGGGTTTACTGATTGGTTTATGTTGTCTCGGTGGATTTATTCTTCGTAAGTAATATTTTTTAATATAAAATTAATTTCATTATAAAAAAATATATAACTAGATATCAGCAAAAAAAAATATTCAAGAAATCAATTATTCTTATTAATATTTGATATTTTCTGTAGTTTATGAAAAAATAATCGATCATATTTTATATATATTTTTAGTTGGTCTATTTTATAATTGGTATTGCACATTAAATTTGGCTTTAGTTATTAAGGAATTGACAAAGGAAATTGAGATAACGGATATGACTAATTTTCCACAGAAACCTGTTGTATTGCCTGATGTTTATACAGTTAGAAACAATTATGCGTTTATATACTGAGCTTTAATAAAGTTTTCTAACAGTTTCTAGTTGTTTCATTATTACATCACTCATGTATAATATATACAACTATCGATATAAATAATGTTTTGATTAATTTTCATATGTTGCTATGGTAACAAATAAGAAAACAAACATTTTGTGATGGCTGAGTTACATCTGATAGGAGAAATTACATCTGCGTCTGGTTTTGGAAACAAATCCTTATTCTGCAAATATAGTATTCAAGGAGGTATTAGATTAATTTTATATTTATATGAAACAAATATTGAAAATATACTTTAATTAAAAATAAATAATAATATTGTTTTAGGACCTAATTGGAGGGTTATATCAGGAAATTCGGAAGGTCAAACTGCAGCCGATTTGGCTTTATATGAAGGTTCATCTGTATGGTCGCATCCAATTGATATACATTTTTCCAGCAAAGGAATACAAGGTGATATATTTATCTATCTTTTGATCAAAACACGCTTTGAATTTATTTATTAATTTATATAAATCGCTTGCAGGGTGGCCAAAGATACAATTGCAAATTTATTGCTTAGATTTTATAGGACGATATTGGATAAAAGGCTATTCAATATTAGCCGTTCCATGTTCACCGGGACTTCATATAATCGAAGTTCCATGTTGGACACCAAGTCCAACGTCAATTTATGAAAAAGTATCGCAGTATTTTTTAGGCGGTGGAAATCAGCTTTTATCTCCAGATACTTTACATACTGGAAAAGACAGGCATGAAAAATCCATAGCATATTATTATTATACATTATTTTTGTAATAATTATATTTGGTTCATTTTTTAGATATAAGTTAAAAACATATTCAGAAGGAACGGTAAAACTTCGCTTAGAAATAATCTTGAAAGATTTTAATAAATACGGAGTAGAATATAAATAATAATATAATAATGAATATATTTTTGCTAATTTACTTATTATATATGCTATATCCATTGCATATAAATGCTAATTCTGAAGTCGTCACAGAAATAATAAATGAATATGAAAATACCGATATAAATCTATATGATAATTCCACTATTTTTGATAATTTCACTGTAAATGAAAACATAACTGAATCTGATGAAGATGTTACTGAAACAATTACAACATCAACAATATCTTCAGTAACAATAGATCCTAAAACAATTAAAAATTTTAAAAACAATTTTAATTTACCATATGAAGAAGTATGCCATTGTGATTTAAAAGTAAGTTAATATTTTCAATTATAAATATAATATATTATCCTTATGTAAATGTAAGCCAATTTATATAATTTTATAATTGTTATATAAATTATTTCTTCTTTCAGAAATGGTCTTGCGATGTAAATTGTTGTTGCGATATTGAATGTACTGAATTAGATAAACAAGTTTTTACTAAATGTTTAAAAGCTGACTATTTTGTATCGAGACCAAAAATAGACTATTGCTATGATAAAAATTTGATTTACAAAGATAAATTGCCTTTAAATATTGAAAAACCACCAAACGGTTTATTTTGTATATTAAAAGAAAATTTACCGCCAATACTGAAAAAAGATAATTATAAAGTAAATTTAATTTAATCATATTAATAAATAATAAAGTAACATGTTAATTTATTTACATAATAAAATTTTCAGAAAATAAAATCTGTAGATGAAATTGATAAAATTGTTAAAACTCGTTTCAAATGGTCAAATTTAGAGCAAAAACATGATGCAACATTTGATTTTTCAAAACCATATAGTTATAATGATTACATATGGATATTAGTTAATTCATCTTTAAGATTGTTGGGTAAAACTTTTATATTTAACTCATTAATAATCAAATCAATATCTTATATTATTTTTTTTTGCAGAATTTCCATCAAGCAACATAAACACTTATTGTAATGCACAAAAGAAAGTAAAATTTTTAGTTAATCAAAAATCGTCTTGCATTTCTAAATTAAACGAAACCAAAATATACGATATTTATAAAAATATTAAATATATGAATTTAATTTCGTCGCCTGAAGCCATAAATGAAACTTGGATTTCTAATCCGAAGGTAACTTTTTCTAATATATAAATATGTTTTTTTTAATTATAACTCGAAATATAAATTATTCGAAGTATATTATTATTATTATATAAATAAAAAATATTTGTTATAATTTATAATTATATTTAAAAATGATTTTAGGAATGTCCCCACAATATTTGTATTCCATTTGAAGGTTATATTTGCGATTTACATTCGTGCATTCCAATAAATAAAACTGAAAAAATACTAAAATCGTTTTGTGATAATTCGAGTTGCTATAATTTGATGACTTCATTAAAATACCAACTTTTTAGTAATGGCTCAGCTGGTTTTACTACAATAAAGTTGTATTTTGGAGTGATTAATAAAACTAACGTTATAAAATATATTGAGGAACGATACGAAATTGAACATGTTTGGATTCCAAAAAATTCATCTCATCATATTAGATTTTTAAGCGGAAGTTCAGGGTATAAGAATCTAATGCCAATTATTTCATCGAGAATAATCAAAATCAATAATGATAATACTTCAGACATAATATTCGATTCTTATGATTATTTTTCATCTAAAAATAATTATCAACTACGAAATTTATTATATTTTCCAAAAAATATTCAAGGAAAATGTATTATTTCTAATTTAACATATAACGCGATATTATTCAATGAAAATACTGAAAATCGTTGTAAACTCGATGTTAAATTAAATATGAAAAGTGAAACCGAAATAAATGCAACAAATATATGTTTACATATTCAAAAACAAGTATACAATCTTATCAATGAAGAACAGTCTGAAAATGTATCAAAACTATTCATTTCAGCTATTGGAAATCCATCTGAAATATCAAAAGATTGGCTCGATATTATGCATGAAAAAAATCCTGATGTTATTGCTGGAACTTTTGAAGAATCCAATAATACTTTGATGTGTAAAAATTTTGTTCAACATATAACATACGAGTTCGTTTATGCTTACGTTGAATCTGAAAAGAATCAAATGGTCGGTAAATTATTGGGTATTCGAGCAAAACGTATACCGAACGAAAATATGATATTTAACACTAAAAATGAAACAGCCTCCATCGAACTGTTGATAAATATTATGTTTTATGATGTGACTGCACCTCAAACTATAGAATACGCTAAGGGTCCACAGTTTCATATAAATTTGCCAAACGATTTCTTTTATCCTTTCACATATAGTGGAAGTAAAAGTATCGATATTAACTTTTTATATTTTGTATTATTTTTGTTCCTATTGTATAATTTAAATTAATTTTTTAGTATATTTTATAAGTTGTATTATTTGCAATATTAAAAATAAAAATAATTGATAATTAATTCTATCTTTTTATGATATATATATATATATATATATATATATATATATATATATATATATATATATATATATATAAATCAATATTTTGACTAAATAAAAGTATCCAACTGAAAGTAAACAAATTTTAAAGAATTTATAATTAACATATATTTGAGAGATTTATGGTGAAATAATTCTTACCATTTATTTTGCACTGATATATTTCAAAATTATGATGAAATAATACTTAAATACAAATCATTTCTTTAGTTTTTTATATGTATGACTAATCGTTTTATTAGTTAATTAGTTGCGAAATAAAAATTGAATGATACAGTTTTTTATTCATGTTATATGAATTGTTTGTTTGCTCAAATTTATAATAAATAAAAAAGAAGAAAGTGCTAATAACTAAATTTCATTCATATTTTCTATATTAAAAAAAAACAGAGTTTATAAGTACACATTTTATATTTCGACAACAACAATACTTATAAATGCAAATATGCTAAACCTAAAAAATTTCAGTCGAAGTTTCAAATACACCTCTTATAACAAAGCAATAATAATTACACAAACACTATATAAGGAATGACGTATCCTTAAAAATGACTAAATTTATAGTTGCCGCTGCTTTCAAAATTATCTATTTGCGATTGAACTATAATCTGTAATCATCGTCACCATCGGAAAAATCGTAATCACTGGTAGGATCAGATGAATTTCTCTGAAAATAAAAAAAAATATACAAATAAGTTAATATTAAAAAAAAAATGACGAAAACTAAGTAAATGTTTATTTAATGAACACTATGATCAATTATCCACGTTTTACATAACGATTAATGCAGCGATTCTCAATTTACAAATTATAAAACTTTCATACTGTGTAAAAAAAAATATTTCGAGAAAATAATTAAAAATTAAGGAAAAAAAACTAAATTGAAAAAATATTATATTACATATATAATAAAATTTAAAAAATGTAAAAAAATATATTTTTAATAATTTAAGTCATAGAGAATGGCTGAATTAAATATTTTAAATCTACAAACAATTAATGTTATCACATGTAGATAATGTATCGCAGCAGTATTCATATATAAATATAAATTGAATAATAGCATGCATAAAGTGTGTTAGCCATATTTTAAGATAAAGTATTTTTATACAAACGTTATTTTTAACGAAATCAAGTATGTAGAGTAAAATAATTAAAACTAAACAAGATATAGAAAAATTCGTACAGACAGCAACATCCGTTTTAGTTATTATTAATATTCTACAATATAGCCTTTTATATATATATTTTGATTCCGCTAACGTTTAAATCTACTTTCTTAACAATCTAGCTAATTTCCTTTGTCTGATGATTCTTTTTATTTTAGAGATTTTGAAAATGGGAACCACCTAATGAAGAAAAAATTGTGTAAATTATTTTTTAGTTCCCTATTTCAAAATACATAACTTTATATAGATGTAGAGAAAATGACAAAATAAAAATGATGATACATAATGAAACTGACCCCTAAAAGCCCATTAGAGCGAGCGAAACCAAACATGGCGAATCCGGCAATCAAAATAGCAAAAATTTTATTTTGTATATTATATGATTCTTTTTTCTGTATATCTGTCTGGTGTTGTGTAAGCCGTTTTTTTTCTTGAGCATCGATGTATTCTACAATAAAATATCGTTTAATTAAAAACCAAATTAAAATGAACTTTTTAATTAAATGTTTCATAAATAACATAATACTAACTTCTTTCGATGTCAGAAAAATATGTACTCGACAGTCTTTGAATATATTTTAATAAATTGTTATGACTTTTTAAATAATTAGTAATCGTCGGATTTATAAGTGGAAATTTAAGAATAGGAGCTAAATATGAATATAACACAGTATCAACTGACGATATCTTTTTTCCCATAAAAAATTCATTTCTTCCTAAACGATCAGATATATCTAAAAAAAATTTTTCAACGATTTTATAAACCTGAAACAATAATATTAGACATATTATAATAATGAATATATATGTTATATATTTTTTCAAAGAAAATAAACGTACTTTAACATACAACTCATTTTTGGTAAGGTAATCACCGTAAACGACCTCCACTTCTTGTTGCGCTCGCTTTCGATATTGGCCGGGATAATAAAAATTAAATGGAAGAGTAATACTTTTGGCAAACCAGGGTCTCACGGATTCATCATAATTTTTCTCATCTACCCACCATGCGTATTGAAAACACGGACGAAGAACACTATTAACATAATTAATATATGTATACGCCAAACATTGCTCGTCGGAACTTAAATTTGAATCTATAGAAAAATTCTAAAATAATATTACGTACAAATTACAGTTTGCATATAAAATTTTACATACTAAAATCGAAACGCATGACAAATATCAAACAAACCTTATTTAAATAATGTACGATTTTGTCAAAATCGTTCAATTCGACATTTCCGTGTTTAAAATACGGTAAGCCCCAATCGGGTGTTGTGACGGGATTGCGTTTTTCTATTAATTTAAAAGTTTTATTGCTGATTTTTAGATGTAACTGAAAATATATATAAGAAAATAATCTTCTAATTAAACAAAGAAAAAGAAAATTTTATGCATTATTAGCAGATGGTTCACGTTTAAATATGGGAAATTTGATGACGAAATATTATACAATTTAACATTAACAACGACACGCTTAAAATTAAAAAGAAATACAGTTCCAAAAATTATTCCAACATATTTAACAACATATTGACTGTCCATAAATTACAATCCACCAAAATATAAAATGGTAAATAAGAGTTGTAAATTGAAAAAAAAAAAAAGTAGTTCTAGGACATGTGCTGATCATTTTAGAGAAATTTATTTATTCAGAAAATTTATTCAGATTAAAAATTTATTGAAATAAAATACAAAGTGTACCGAATGATATTGAATTTGTTATTTTAGCAAAAATAAGTGAACCATATTTTAGAAATACTTATGATATATGTGTGACGGTAAAACGATTCAAACGAAAGAGGTTATGTGGCGAAATTAATAATTGACAATGACCACTATCTGAAGAGAGTCCGGAAAGACGGTCGGCAATCCGAAGTCACCGCTCCACACGTGGAGTTCGGCCTCCGACGGCGTTCCGTTCATCGCTTTCGTTTGACAGTGTGACAGCGGCACACTTCAGCTCGCCGCCATTGCTGACCGGAACTGTTACATTAATTCTGATTAAATTTATTAAACAAGTATAATAAAATATATACACATACATATATATATTTAATTTCTAAATAACAATTTAAATCGTACAGGCGATAATTCTTTTTTTTATACTATCAATTAATATAGATTTTTTTCTTTGATCGAACTGCTTTAAAAAAATAATATAAATATATAATATTAATTTTTTATTACGACAAAATAAATTTTAAAAATCTTACAATATGCTGATTTAATACTAAAATGATTAATTACAAAAATACATTTTTAAGAGTTTAAGGGCAAAAATTCGCCGTGAACTTCAGCATTACTCATCGATAACCAAAAATTAATATTATTACCTAGCTTAGATTAATAAAATTATTATTTTAACAATTTTGTATTTAAAATTTAACACTCAATTACGCACACACTTATTGTTTCTTTGACGATAAATTAGAATGCAAAAATAAGCAATTAAAATTATTCAATTCTGTAATAGTTATGAATGGTCTGTATCGAAAGTTTCTTTAGCCGTGTGGGTCGCCACAACCTTCTTGAGGAGATAGTTATATAGATAGTTATTGTTAAACTAAGTTGCCAGCTAGAAAATTTTTTGGAAATAAATTTTACGCTATATACGACAACTGCGTAGATCAGTGAGGTTGTTGAATGAAGTCCGTCTTCACTAAAGAAATAATATTCCTTAGAAGCCAGTTCGTTCCTCGGGGCGGCGTATATCAAATCAATTTTATTTTGAGAATGCAGTTCTTCTTCAGCGAATATAGAACCACACCGAGGGGCGTAGCATTATAATCAATCGGAATCAAACAGTCAAAGAACATAATGTTATACTTGAAAGGAAAAGTCTTGGTTTATCCTTTCCACAGGAACATAGATTCACATGGATTATTGAACTGAATTCGTAATGAACTATTGGACCAAATCATCCGTAGCAAGCCCCGATGTTCCGACTTCTCGTCGGTTTATATATAAACCATTTTATTAATAATGATGGAATAGTTTTAGTGTTGCTACCGACATCTATCGATTTTAAAAATATTTTTTCATTAAAATATTATTGAACATAGAGATTTACTTATATTTTTTTTCTCCCTTTATGTACATATTTATTACTATAGTGTCGATAAAAATGGCATGTTGGTTAAACTGTTTACGAACTGTCAAATGCTGTAGACGTCAGATATTTTGACGGTTGGCTGTATTGTCGACGTTTGTTTTCGTCTGTCAATATACAATATGTTCTATTGACGTGTCTATAAGTGTATTAATTTTTTAAATAAAATGTATACGTTATTACATGGATTTTATAAGTACTTAGTTCAAAAAGACGAATATTGTATACTTATTTTAGGATTAGATAATGCTGGAAAAACTGTAAGTTGATCTCCCAATGACTCATTTTTTGTATCAATTGAAATACATTATAATCCATGTTTGTAACAGTATTTATAATGTTAAAACTCTATTAATAATTATCAACTACCAAATAATAATATAGTAATAAGTACGATTAGTTTAATTTGGAAGTTTATTAATTAGAAGAAAAATACAACATCAACTAATTAATATCGTTTGTTTTTATTAATTACTTTATAGTAAAATTTTATGGATGTAATACGTTGTGCAATTATGTTTTATATCTAATTTATGGTATTGAAATGAAATATTTTATATTTTTAGACATATTTAGAAGCAGCCAAAACAAAACTCTCAAAAAATTATAAAGGAATTAGTCCAAGTAAAATTACCACTACTGTTGGGTTAAACATCGGAAAAATTGTCATCGATGGCGTACAACTTAATTTTTGGGATTTAGGTGGACAATTAGAATTACAATCATTATGGGACAAAGTAATTTACATATTGAAATATTCTCTATTTTATTATGTATATAAAATTTATATAGAAATAATAATTATTTTTTTTAGTATTATGCTGAATCGCACGCAGTTATATATATCGTTGACTCATCAGATAGAGAAAGAATATCTGATTCTAAAGAAACTTTTGGTATTTCTGATTTCTTCTTTTCATCAGTTTAAATTATTTCATGACATTAATTTCTAAAAATATATTTCAGATAAAATGATATCATCAGAACATTTAAAAGGCGTACCGTTATTAGTTTTGGCAAATAAACAAGATATACCAGATTGTATGGGAGTACATACTGTAAAACCTATATTCAATCAAAATGCACATTTAATCGGTTCACGAGATATAATGCTTATGGCAGTTTCAGCTTTGACTGGGTATTTCTTTATTTTAATAGTTATATTTCCATTATTTACAATCTATATTTTTATGTTATTTTAGTGATGGTGTTGACGAAGGAATTCATTGGCTTGTAGACTGCATTAAAAGAAATAGTATAGATCGACCACCACGAAATCAAGACGATTCATTATGACCAAATAATTATGTTTATTCGTTTTTTATATTCTAATTTATATATTGTATATATATTTATGGAAGAAAAAAGGGATTATTTTTATTAACATTATTTCCTTTATTATGGATCATTTTTTTAAATTATTATAGAATGATAATATATAATTAATTAATTAAACGCTCAATTTTATTTTCCTTTTATTGTGTATTTTTCATTTTAATTTATATTATTTTTGTATATATATTATCAACTTTTATTATTTTTCATGACTTCTCAAAACATTTTTTACAATTAACTGGCTATGTTATTTCTAAATATTTCTTTTGATTAATGGATTTTAAAATATCTAATTGTTATTTAATTATTTTTATAATTTTAGACTCATATTAATATTATAAAAATATCTGTTCAATATGAAAAAAATTGAAAGCAGAATTAAAACATTAAAAAAAATATTTAGCTTCCATTTAAAATATCATAGTAATTTCATCGTAAATTTGTGATAATCCAACATATCAGAGATGTCGAACTGCTAATGTGCAGATCATAGTGACTCATGAATTACGTTTTAGTTATCCTTTTTTTTCTAAAATATTCAGATATGTTATACTTTTTTATCAAATTATAAAAATAAAAAAATAAGATCTCTTTGATTTCTTAACATTTTTTTCGCTTTTTTCAAAAAATTTTAAAACGTATTACTCGATTTTTTTTTCTAAATTGATGTATAAAAAATTACTTAGTTAATTGACAAGGTTTGCCATATCTATAATACATCAATATTTCTGAAAAATTTAATAATGTAGTTGGGATATATTTTTAAGTTCTATTACTTTAAAAGCAGATTCAATTATTTCTCCTTATAAGTTACTGAAATTATCTAAAATTAGATGAATAGAAATACAATGAACAGAATTAATTTGATGATCCGCAACGTTTGATTTATAGCGATAATTATCAATATCAAATTACTATTAAAAGTAAAATACATTTGTTTCTAACAGTCTCAATATAAATATAAAACGAAAAATTTCTTGAAAAACTAAAGAATTCTTTTCATTTACAATTACGCTTTTACAATTAAAAATAGGAAGGGGCAACTGATAAAATTGCCCCGATAAGGCCATTAGTACACCTGCCCGACCACATGCTTATATGTAGTCGGTTATTTGTGTGAGTAACATTCTTATCAGTAATTCATATTTACTTTTATTGTGTAAAATGAGGCGCACGGTTCAATATCAAACAAACAAATTATAAAATATTAATTAATAGTCAATAATACAAAAATGGACATGTATCCCGTTTACGAACAAGACTGGAGTATTCTTCCGCCAGAGCATAATCGCAGGTATGACTAATTATTATTTTTTTCTTTTTGAGTAATATAATCATAGTGAAATATCGTTGTACATCTAAATCCACAGATAACAATATACAATCACGTTTAATGGAGTCTCCAAGAATACAGACTTATTTTTTTTTATGAAATCTATTATTTAATACAAAATTAATTTTGCATAAAAATTAAATTTGTACATATAAATTGTTGCATAACAAAATAAGTACTTCTAAGGCTTACATTCATATAAACACTAAGAAAAAATATATCATTATCTAACATTTTACAGTCTTCCCATAAAGTATTTCTTAAAATAACATTATTATTAATGTTGACAATAAAACAACGCTAAACTAACTTCTAGATTTATTGATTATTGTTTGATAGATTATATGCATGTTAATTAGAAGTTACGGTTGTCATTTTTAATTATAATTTACGTTTTCTTAATAAACATTTCGTCTTTTAATTGCTAATCTTTCATAATGTAATAATCGGTCGACGAATATTTCGACGAATTTATTCACAAATAATTATTGTTGTGAAAATGATTTGTGAAATAAAATACGACGGGTATAATATCGTATGAAACGATTGTAAACAAATTAAAAATTAAATTTGCAGTAAAGTACAATAATTAGAATTACAGAAATTTTATATAATATAGAATTAATGTTCTACAAGAAAGTTATGATTAATTTTTATGGTAGTAAAAATTAAACATTGTTGTTTATAAACAATAAATTATGATAATTTTTAAAATACAAAATATTTTGAAAGTTATCTATTTCAATAAATAATACTTGGAAAAGTAAATATTTAAACAATATTAAGAGATTTATTCAAACCGATTCTTACAATAATAACTCTATAATTATGTCACGCTGGTTTGTTGTAAAAACAAACACATAAATACTAAATCTGGTATTTGCCGAGAGAATCGAGTTTATTTTCAGGGATCTGAATATAAATTTTGCAAAAAATTAATTCTTATTAAAATAATCGTTTTTCTTTAATAACGTAATATAATCTTTAAGAAAGTTATTTTCATTTCTAAAATATAATTTTGGTCATCGATAAAGATTTTTCGCAAACGAATGCAAAACTGGGTATTATTTTTTCCGGGAATAAAAAGTTAATAGTTTTTTGTAATATTTAAATTAACCGGTTCGGTCGTACACGTTTTGCTTATTGACACTAGTAATTTAACGTTCTCCTTAATTATAGTACAATTTTCCTCAATTAGTACATATTGCTACACGTTTTATAAAATTTCAATTTATTTATAATTCTTCAATTCTCGTATGCGCATAATAGAATAGAATAAACGTATATTTAAATACGTCTAAAATTGAGGTTTCGCTTTAAATTTTATCATTTAAAAGTCGATATTTGGTAAACGCAAACTTCGTCTCGTATATATAATATATAACGATTTATTATAATGTATTTAATTATATATTACCCCTTTCCGCAGGAGATATTATAATATCGTACAATTGGTCAATTTTTTTTATATCTATTTAGACGTTTACGTATTCGATTTACAGTTCGAATTATGCGATGCGAGTTCGAATTGAACGATCAAAGAGGAGAGCGGAGAGTGGAAGCGGTCCGACAGGTGCGATCGGGGTAGGTGTAGGTGTGCGTGTCGTCCGCCGTCGTGGCGGGCCCGTCGACGTGTGCGTATGCGCGTTTCGCGCGAGTGTGTGGGTGCGCGTCGCGAGCGTGTGCGTGCGCGCGAGTCGCCATGACGCAGCGCGGGGCTCTCGGCCGACGATCGCCGCGCTGAGACTCCCTCCTCGAAGAGTTTCCTCCCGGAAGTCGATCCGACGACAAAGAGACGGCGTCGAGATGAACGCCTCCGAGTCCGGGTGAGAAATCGGCTATCAGATCGACTCCCCCCCATCACCTCCCCGCCTCGTGCCCGTCAGTGGTTCGGTGCCCCTTCGTCTCCTCCGTCTCCTCCGTCGTTCCCTCGCGACCCACATGTGACGATGTCGATGACGTCATCGATGTCACTTAAAAGCGGCGGAAGTTGTCTCTCGACGCGCGTCCGGTTCGCCGTACGTTTTCGCGTTCTTCGTCCGTAACCTCGTTCTCGTCGTCGATTATAATTATGCGCAAACGTCGCCCGATTGACGTTTTATCATTTCGAATTGGAACGATTCCTTCGAAAGCGGATTCGATTCCGAAGAATCTCCTCGATTTATATATCGATCGCGCGCTCGCAAGTTGTCTTTATTTCACAATATTCGACGTATCGCCGCTCTTTAGCGTATTTCGTAAAAGGAAAAGCGAGCGCGCTAAAAACGTTACGAAATATCGATTCGCTATATTTAAAGTTTTAAATCTACCGTATTCTTTTCTTGATTCTATTTCGCGTTGACCGGAGAAATGATCGCAAAATTTCCTAAAAAAATATTTCGCCAATACTATACGTCCGCGCTCGAATACTGTGCGTCGAGAGCGATCGAGTTTTACGAATCGCCGAGCTTTATTTTATTTAAATATATTTGAACCGTTCCAATTGTGAACGTGTCGAACTTCGCGTTAAATTTGAAAATCTTCAATTTTGATCGATTTGTCGATATTTAGATTGCGACGTTGAGTTTATTTTAAACGTTTCGCGTTACAAAACAGTCGCATGAAATTTTACTTTACCGCAAGTGCGACGGGATTGATAAAAATCGACGGATCGTCGATAAGCGTTATTTTGTTTCCTTTTTAACGATTAACTCTTTAAATAGATCAAATAAGTAAATATTATTCATGACGTTTGTATAGTATACGTTTATTAATGCCGCGCTTCGTTTCGAACGTTTATTTTAAGATAAAACACTGTAACGTAGATATTATTTTGTTCCATGCAAAGCGAACTTTTACATTTGTATTTTGCCCCCCAAATTATTCTTCTATTACGTTAGTTTTTTATTGATTTATATCGCGATTTATGGATCGATTTAATTTTTCCTCGGGAAATCACCACGCAAAAAAGTGATAAAACTTCGATTTGAATTCGATACTTCTATGTAGAAATATTTATTCGATGTGGACTTTTAAATTATATATGACATTGTTTTATGTATGAACGTAAAACTTTCTACGTAAGCCCGTTTCGTAGATTTCTCTTGATCGTATATTATGCATTATCTATATCGACTTTCGATTTTAGGTTATTGGAAATAGCCGATTCTTTTTTATTGAAGAAATCGAGATTTCGATTAATTTATTGCTTCAAAGAGATAGATTTTTTAGTTATAGATTCATAAAAGTAAATAACATACGTATAAATTAAAATTTGACATTGTATATAATCGAATCATCGACACTATAGTTCTAAAAGATTAAATTTCTTTAATTTATAATTAACTACATTAGCATTAATGTTTTGGGATGTTTTCATTATCAATTAATATAGTTCATAATTTGATCACAGCAGCGAAAGTTTACCACATGCACTAATTGTTATTTTTTTTAATTGTTAATTATTATCGAAAAAAGAAAAAAAATATATATGTGTATATTTATTTTTTCATATGACTTATTATATTTGCACATAACAAGATTTCAAAACTGTTGTGTTTAATATAATATTGTAGGTGATACATACGTACATACTTATTTATTGACTTACCTTGACAGTATAGTAATTCAATATACATGATTATAAATCAATTGTTATTGGTTGCATTGAACAATAAATAATTCATAAAAAATATGTATAGTATACACATATGTTATAATTTTCAAAGTTTTATTTTGCAAAAATTGATATTTATGGTTTTTGTAAATGTTTATATATATATATATATATTTGATATATGTTGTTGATTTTTTTTGTTTAATTAGCATCATCTGTCGTTTGTGTTAACACATAGATGAATATATGTAGAATATGTTAATTTTTAAAATAAACATTTTTTGCTAATTATTTTAACCATACTATCCATTTAGTTATTTGTATTTTTTCATTTTATTTTTAGATTCAATCCGGCTTTTAATATCGCTACCATTAAACAAGTCGTAAATGAAGCGATTGAAAGAGGTTTTTTTTTATTTAATATTAAATATTTTTTTATATATCTCTTATACAATTATAAATTCATTCATACTATTTTTTTAGTTCGTATGCCAACACCAACTCGTCTTAGAGATCTTATTAGACAAATTAGAGCTGCACGCACAGCTGCTGAAGAACGTACTGTTGTTAATAAAGAATGTGCATATATAAGATCTACATTTAGAGAAGAAGATAGCGTTTGGAGGCAAATTTTTTTATATCTTATACTAAAAAAATAAAACGTTGTAGATTTTAATATACTTCTTTAAATTTTAGATGTCGAAATATAGCTAAATTGCTATATATCCATATGCTCGGATATCAAGCTCATTTTGGGCAATTAGAATGTTTAAAATTAATTGCAAGTTCCAGATTTACAGACAAACGTATTGGCTATTTGGGAGCAATGTTGCTTTTAGATGAAAGACAAGATGTACATTTGCTTATTACAAATTGCTTGAAAAAGTAAATATACGTTTAAGATTTATTTTTTACTCTTAATTGAAAACATTAGTATGGGAATATTTAATCATATTTTTTTTAGTGATTTGAATAGTTCCACACAATTTGTGGTAGGATTAGCACTATGCACATTGGGTGCTATAGCGTCTCCTGAAATGGCTAGAGATCTAGCTTCTGAAGTGGAAAGATTAATAAAATCTCCGAATGCATATATTAAGAAAAAGGCAGCTCTTTGTGCTTTTAGAATCATTAGAAGAGTACCAGATTTAATGGAAATATTTTTACCTGCTACTCGCAGCTTACTTTCAGAAAAAAATCATGGTGTGTATATTTCGTATATCATATTATATTTTGTAACACACACACACACACACACACATATATATATATATATATATATATATATATATATATATATATATATATATATATATATATATACACAAAATTAATTGTGAAAACACAAGCAGTGTGTTTTATGAAAATAAAGTTTATATTTATTTTTTTCCTATTTTAGGAGTACTTATCACTGGTGTAACATTAATAACTGAAATGTGCGAAAACAGCGTTGATACACTGAATCACTTTAAAAAGGTGAGTTTATATTTATATCGTTAGCAATATATATCTATCTAATTTCTATTTATACTGTATTATTTTTTGATTCTCTTTATATCTTAATCATTTTTTAAACATTTATTTATTTATTATAATCACATTGGTTTGTGAACTAATAGATTTTTTTGTTTTGCTCTGTGATGTAGGAAAGTGGACAGCGTGAGGTAAAATTAATACAATTTCGATCACTGTTTTATTTATTTTTTGCATGAAAATTAATGTGATCTTTTCGTTTATTTTAATTGTTTCATTTGTCGTTCACGATATATATTAAAATTATATTGCCTGTACTTGTGAATGTTTTGCTTTTATTATTTTTTTCAATTGAATAGTAAAATGGGGAAAATATATTAAATAATGAACTATTTTTTTGGTAAAATATTTAATCGTTTCTTATTTTTATATTTTCCGGATTATTTTTTCTACATCATATATGTTCTTAGTTATTACAATTTTAATCATATATATATATATATATATATATATATATATATATATATATATATATATATATATATATATATATATATTTATATACCATATATATATATATATATATATATATATATATATATATATATATATATATATATATTTATATACCATATATATATATATATATATATATATATTTATATACCATATATATATATATATATATATATATATATATATATATATATATGCGGTTTTGTTGAGTTTATAATTTTTCGTGATTTTATTTTATATTTTATTGTAATTCACAAGTTATATGTTTCTATATATGTATTAAATAAATTATTATTTTTTGTTTTCTGTTATTTTCAATTTAATTTCTGGAACATAGTCTTTTACTTTATTTTTTTTTATTTTTTTAGATCGTACCCAATTTAGTGAGAGTTTTGAAAAATCTTATTTTAGCTGGTTATTCACCCGAGCATGATGTTAGTGGTGTTTCAGATCCTTTCCTTCAGGTAATTTCACATTTAATTATTTTAATTAGACATAAGATTTATATTTATTTTATTTTTCATAAAGGTAAAAATTCTTCGATTGTTACGTATTCTTGGAAAAAATGATGCTGAAGCGTCAGAAGCAATGAATGATATATTAGCTCAAGTCGCAACCAACACTGAAACCAGTAAAAATGTTGGAAATACTATTCTTTATGAAACTGTTTTATCTATTATGGACATTAAATCAGAGAGTAGTTTAAGAGTATTAGCTATTAATATTTTGGGAAGATTCTTATTAAATAACGACAAAAATATTAGATATGTGGCCTTGAATACTCTTTTAAGAACGGTTCATGTTGATACATCAGCTGTGCAGAGACATAGAACAACTATTTTAGAGTGCTTGAAGGTACTTTTAAATATATATTTGTTTTTTTTTTTTTGGAAATATTTTAATTAGTTAAGGATTTTATTTTCGTCATTTATTTTCAGGATCCTGACGTATCGATTCGAAGAAGAGCGATGGAATTGTCATTTGCATTAGTTAATGCCCAAAATGTTAAAACAATGATGAAAGAATTATTATCCTTTTTAGAACGTTCTGACCCAGATTTCAAAGCTCAGTGTTCAAGTGCTATTGTTTTATGTGCTGAAAAGTACTCTCCAAATAAGAGATGGCATCTTGATACCTTGTTAAAAGTTCTAATTGCGGTAAAATTTTATAGTTGTTGATTCAATTATATTTTTTTCCTCTTTTTACATTTTTATTATATATTAATTAGGCTGGGAATTATGTGAGAGACGATATGGTGTCATGTACGATTCAGTTGGTTTCTAGTTGTGGTGATAATTCTTTACAAGCTAGAGCTGCTCGACGTCTTTGGGGTGCCTTATCAACAGGTCAAGTTTTTGATAAACAACCATTAGCACAATGTGCTGCTTGGATTATTGGCGAATATGGTGACATGCTTATAGATTCTTCTGTAATTGACGATGAAGGTAACAAAGGTCTTTTTTCATTTCACACTAGTATAATTTAAAAATTGTTAAAAAATATTGTTATTGTTATTAGATGAAGTGGCAACTCCTACAGAAGTGGAAATTATTGATTACTATCAAAAATTATTATGGTCAACTCAACTGTCTATTACGACAAAACAATATTTGTTACTATCTTTAACAAAATTATCTACAAGGTTTACGCAAGTGGACGAGTATGTTATTCCATTAAAGTAAATATTTTCCAATACACTATAAAGTTTTTCACGTTTAATAACTATATTTAATGAATTGCATTCTAGAAAAACGCGTCAGATTATTGATACTTTTGGTTCACATTTAAATGTGGAATTACAACAAAGAGGTGTGGAGTTTTCTCAATTATTCAAACGTCACGCTCCACTTAGAGCTGCTTTGTTAGAACGGATGCCACCCTTGGAAATTGTTCAACAAACAAATGGTGAGACTATTGAAGAAAATAGTACTGTTCATTGCAATGGAGATGATATTTCTACAAATAACAGTCCATCACATAGAATTCAAGACGAGGTGAGGTTTTCTTTTTGTAAACTTTGCTTATTTTTTATATTATGCAAATTGTATTTATACGTATTACTTTGTAGAATGCATTACTTGACCTTTTGGATAGTTCTGATATAATAAGCAATGGTGACACACTTCCTACACCAAATAAGGGTAATAACGTCGAAAGTACTACAAGTAGTAATCAGGTTATTATCAATGTAATATTTAAATAGTTGTCATTTATGAAGATTTTTTAAATTATTTTTCAAATTACAGCAATATCTTCTGGATTTGCTTGATACATTGGATCTTAACGCTCCATCAGTTCCTACTGTAACCAGCAATTCAGTAGACCAAAGTCATCATATCGATATCATGTCTAATTCTAATATAACTGCTAATTTAGTAAATAACAATGTGGCTCCAACATCTCAAATATTTGGTATTAGTTCTCCTGTAGCTCATAACAATTCTAATTATTTGGTTGATGGTCTATTTTCAAGTAGTATTATTGAAACTCCTGGTATATATATTTCTTTTTCTATAGATTATATAAAATTATTTTCAACAAATGTTAAAAGGGTAAATAAATATCGGAAATATTTAAATTTATAGTTGAACGACCATCATTAGTAGCATTACATAAAGGTGGTTTGAAAATTACATTTACGTGGGAGAAGAGTAAAGAACAGTTGGATACTGTAAATATAACAATGACAGCACAAAACACACTTACTACTACTATGACTGAGTTCTTGTTTCAAGCAGCAGTTCCTAGGGTAAATATCATCGTTAATTAACTATCTTTAATCTTATATTTGTCTGTTATCATGTACTTATTTGACTTTCAGACTTTCCAAATCCAAATGCTGTCTCCATCAGGAGCTGTAATTCCGTCCCAGGGTCAAGTTACCCAAGTACTTAAAGTGACTAACACAACAAAGGTAACATTTTATTGTCTTTGGAAAATTTTTATAATTAATTAAAAATAATTGAAGTATACTATTTTCTCACATTTACAGGCTGCACTGCGTTTAAGAATCAAAGTTTCATATAATATTGATGGTGCTGCTATTTTAGAACAAACGGAAGTTAATAATTTCACCATGGATATGTGGAAGTGACACGGTCTTTATACACCCTTAATGCTTGACATGGGTGAAAAAATTTCCATGTTTCTATTCTCAAGTTCCAAAACAATCAACATATGTAAAATACAATCAATATATTCTGATTATTATTTCAAATTCGATAGGTTTTCACGTGTAAATAATTATTATACAACTAATTTGGTGTACGTATAAAGACATTTATATATTATATATTCACTATACAGGCTGTTTAATAATATATACATATATCAAAAAAGCTGTATATTGAAGTTTTTAAATTCTGGATTAATATTTACAAAAAAAAAAAAATATTTCATGTATCCTCGCACCGATAATTTCTTTTATTTCTATTTAATTATTATATTATATAATTTGTTTTGATTTTTGTTTACATATACAATTTATAGTATTTAGATTTTTTTTTAATTACAAGCAACATGTTCTTTTTATTTCACCTCACTTGAGAACTAATGATAGATTATTTTTATTAGAGAATAGACAATATTATAACACTAATATATCTCCCGCTCACTAGTTTCTGTAAATGTTTTTTTGTTGTAAAATTATTATTGCTACAAAAAAAATAGATGAAAGGAAAACTAGAAATAATAAAAATCATGTGCTTTATGGAAGAAAGTGGAAGTACACAATTGTTAAATAGCAGAGAAAAAAATATGTGTATTAATTATATTACATAGAGGTTTTTGACGTGATGCAATATATTCTTTATTAATATAATAGCAATATTTCTACTGGAGTGAAATTAAACTCTCAATCTCAACTTATAGACGTTTGAGAGTCATATTTTGGATTAATATTACGATTTTAATTAAGTCAAGTTTCTAAATTTTGTTTTACATTTTTGCATATATATATATATATATATATATATATATATATATATAGTATGAATAAAGACTAATGAAAGGGTATTTGCATAGAAAATTACTGAATAAACTGATTATATATATATATATATATATATATATATATATATATATATATATATATATATATATATATATATATATATATATATATATATATATATATATATGTATGTATATATATTATATCAGTAACTCTTAATGGTTTTAGTATTGCAGAACACTTACATAATTTACATTCTAAATATATTAAAATAAATTTTTAAAAAAATTGACAAATTTTGCACTTCTAATTTTTGTTTCAGAAAATCAAAATAAAATTCTCACAGAATATTGGTGTTCTGCAGAACATGCTTTGAGAATTACTGATATATATACATACATACATACATATATATATATATATATATATATATATATATATATATATATATATATATATATATATATATATAAAGTGTGGGCACTCACATGCAATTTGCATTTATCACTCGGTTAATGGAAAAATTAAATTTTACGTTATCTACATTATGTTGGTCTTTTAATATTATATTATGTTCATATTTTTTTATTTTACATAAAATGTTTTATAATTTAGATCGAAACTAAATAATAAGCTATTAAATGAATAACTCTTTTATTAAATACCAACAAATACAATTAATATTTTTTCTAACGCTATATTTATTGTTGAAATTTTGTGTCGTTGGATATATTTTGATTATTTGTTATGTATTTGTCATTTTTCTAATAGTAAAGTGAGTTGTATATTTATTAATAACTTTTTGTTATTAATAGAAATTCGAGTGTTGTAATGAAAATATATAAAAAGTCAAAAGTAGCTGTGAAAATAATTAACACTTTAGTTTTGGATTTCCTTCCTTTTTTGTAATTGATACGAACTAATTTTTTACAATACTCAAAATATGTGATATAATTTCATTGAACATTCCATTTTCCTCCCTTTTTTATATAAATTTTTAATTTACAAATTTGTTTAAAAAAAAAACAAAGAAATAGTTAAATATTTGCAGACGTGTAAATTTTAATTAATGTAAAAAGTATGCCGATGAATCGATTAATGTTCATGGCTAACGAAAGGCTGAGCTTTTCATATTTACCTAAGCTTTGTAAAAACAACATTTAGGTAGAAAGGCTATGAATATATAAGGCAAGCACCTGATTAAAACATATTCATCGAGCATCAGTTACGAAAATAATGATTATCGTAATTTTACTAAATGTTCAGTGAATGTGTTTCAATTTGGTTCCAGCTTTAGATTACTATATAAAAATGTTAAAATAGTATTGAACAAAAATAAAATCAGCCAATAATGTTAATAATTACATTAATATATAATTTGTCACACGTGTGAGTTGTATAAAAAATTTCGGTTTTTTTAAATATATATACCTTTTATTAGCGAAACAATATAATCGATAAGATCTGATTCACGCTACCATATTAAAATTATATTATTTTTTCTAAATAGATTTTTTATATACCATATATTAAAAATTTATTATCCAGTTCACTCAATTTTATTTTCACATTGAAGTCATATTTATGAAAAGTTACTTTTTATTTTATTCCATATATGTAAAGCGCTTGTCATAATTACATTTATTTTGGAATATTATAGACTATATAAGTACTGTTTACATACTC
The DNA here is from genome assembly GCA_024500535.1 of Leptonema lineaticorne. NCBI lineage: Eukaryota > Metazoa > Arthropoda > Insecta > Trichoptera > Hydropsychidae > Leptonema > Leptonema lineaticorne. The sequence continues at coordinate 8,234,765 of JANIJI010000007.1, forward strand.
GGAATAATTTGAAAAATGATCATTTTCATTAGATTCTTAAAGAGAAAAAAAATTATATTGTTTGCTCTGTAGATATTGCGTCATCATTATAGGTTCATATGTGATGAAATTATTACATTAAATTTTGAAATACTTAGTTGGGTGCTTCTTTATTCATAATATATATATTGTTATATTAGATATTTCAAAGTTTTTAAAGAATGTTAACATCTTGTATTTCCATAGTTACATGTGGAGCGATCTGAGATAACGATATATATATATATATATATATATATATATATATATATATATATATATATATATATATATATACACGTATAAGATGATGCAATCGGAAGTTATTCATGGTGTGTTAAAATGATTTTCCTCTGTTTATTGCTTTACATACATTTCGTCTTCGATTGCATCATTATGTGCGTTATGTATATCAGCTCGATAAATACATCTATATTTTTCTGTAATACATTATTGTTATTGGAGAAATAATTTTAGAGATGTGCATCGTCCAGAGAAAGTCGATTATCGAGTTATATTTGACATTATTTCGTCTAATGTGTTTTAAAAACTGTAACGTGTGCATGTGAAACGAGTGTTTTTAATGAAACGAGTATCTCTTTTTTTTAATGCACCGACCATCCATTATTTATAATTTTATTCTAATAAAAGAAAAAAATGGTGATCAAAGAGAGAAGACGGAAAAAAAAGATTGCTAGACGAAAGATGAAAATTAGATAATTTAAAACTAACTTTCATGTAATATTAAATAGAAGACGTGGATATAAAATATATGCTTTAAGTCATTATTTTATTTAAAAAATAAATATGCATCAGAAAAAAGTGTTTTATTCGTTTACTGTCCAAAAAGTATTAATTATATTTAAAAAAGGTAATAAGAAATGTTGAATACACAAGTTATTTCAGTTTGATATTAAATACACAAATTATTTTATAATTAAATTATTCGACCATAGCGTTACTATCAGTGGGTTTACCACATACGCTGTTAAAAAGTCTATCTTTGATCATTTGTGCCATTAAGCCATGGATCACTTCAATAGTCGTTTTGCACGAATCTTTAGTGGCTTTCATCAGCTTATCTTCAGTTCGTTTTTCGTGTGGATCGGCCGTTCCAACCATAAAACCTCTACCTATAGAAGATAAAATATTTTTAATGTTTGAAAGTAGGTCAGATTACTTGAAGATCTTCAATTAAAATATTTTAGAGTTTGAAAATTGTAGTTAAATATGCTGCTTTGAAAGTTGTTTTTTTTTTAACTTTTAGACAGAATTAAATTATTTGATTATAAAAATAAGATATCTGCATGAAACTTAAAATCAACACTTAATGGTTTTTTTTTTGTATCAAATCGATTCTAATCACTAATTCAAAAAAGTGAGGTAAAATTGTCATTTAAAACTCTCGGGCATTAGAAAGGCAGGTAGATTGTATTTTTTTCCTCGACAACGAAATTAAAAAATTGCCTTATTTTAACAAAATAAAAACAAAACCTCTGTATATGTAAATATTAGATTAAAACAAGAAAAAAAAACATACCTAAGGCAACTTCAGATTGTTCTAGCTTATCCGACAAATCAAATATTTGTCCAGTAGTATAATCGGCATTCGTAAGAAGACTAGAACTACTGAGTGTATTAACCCAATATTTATTCCAAAGTGAATCTAAAAGCTTTCGATCCAAGGAAGACTTAAAGTACGATACTTCTAAAGAATAATACTGTTTACAGTGCACACCAAAATCTTCAATTTTATTAAGCGGTATTGTTTGATATTCCGAAGGTTCTTCATTAGCTGGCTTATAACCCTATAGATAAAAAAAAAATATAGATATTACTAATATTAAAAAGGTGTTAATGAATAATAATTGAAAAATTATATAATTACCTTGGGATAAGTTCTGAACGCGCCTAAACACACTTTACCAGCTGAGATAGTTCTAACGGGATCAATCACGATTGCGACAAATGGTTCTTGGAAGTTTTGATTCAACATTTGAGTTGATACATCAATACCGGATAACCAACATCCATAACCTGGATGGCTATGATACCATCCGATAGCATTTTCGTGTCGACCAACCTAAATAATTAATAAATAAAAGTATTTTATTATCGTATTTGGTATATGACGACGCAATATTTATATTTATAGGATTCATACTTGTTTTGCAGCTTCAATATAAGCTGTCATATATTCGTATGCCTGAGCTTGAGCATTTACTCTCGTTTCGGTACCTTCAACCGGCAACGCAAAAGAATCCATCACCAACATAGTATTAGCGTCTACTTTACCTAAAAAAAAAATAAAATATTAAATAGTAAACCTACTAATTAAAATTTTAAATCTATACAGTTAGAAAAAAAGTTCAAACCCAACAAGAGTCCCATTACTTCTAAAGTGCCACCGGATCGAGCGTGCATAACCATTTTTAAAAGAGCCAAGGCTGAGATTTTAATATCTTTGAAAAAATGTGGACTAAAATAAAAAAATAAGGGTTAATTTTAAATTAAAAAAAAAAAATTAGATATAATATGACAAGTATTTACTCTTTCTCCCACGGTTTCGCCGCTAAAATATCTTGTTGTTGTTTTCTGTCGTAACGATATATTTCGTCGATGCCGGATATCGTTTCTATATTGTTAGCTAGAGTCCACGATTTTTGTGCGATGCTCGATTGAGATTCGCTAGTCGAAGCCATATCTAAAGAAATCGTTCGTCAATCGTTAGAATTATTAATAATGAGAACTCTAATGGATAAAAAATGAAAAGTAACCGAGGTGCGACGATTTATTATGCGAAAAATAATATTAACGCGAATCAATAGATGCAATGCGAAAAATACGAAAAATGACAGTCCGCCGAATGCACAATGTTAGAAACTAAACGCGACGGATCACGTCCATTGACGATTCTATATAATATGTATATATGTTTTTATAATATAAAAATATAATTTTTAATCGTAAAAGATTATAGATTTTGCATTCATAAAAAGAAAATAAAAATAATATTATATTTAAAGATTCGATTCGTTTTATTTGGAGAATAAAGTGCACACAAAAGTTGTAAGCTATATAAAAGTAATTTAAAAATAAATGGGATAAAATTTATTTAGAAAATAATCAAAAAACAATTTATCGATATATATATTTTTTATATGGTCGTATTTTATCGTATTTATGTTAAGTGATGACGTTACCGGCGATCGACCAATAGGAAATCGCCACAACGTGTCAACTTTTCTAGTAGGATTATTGCATCAGCTAGTGTTTGGCGTCTCGATATACTTAAGCGCTCGCGATAAATCTGGGATGTTATTGTCGTCGGAGACGGTGTCGCGCGACGACCTTGAAGTATCGTAGCGTCGTAGCTTCGTAGCGTCGCAAAGTCGTAAAGTCGTAAACGGGCGACGTCTCCTGCTACGACTTCGAGATGGCGTCGAAGGTGATGATCCGTTTGCCGGCGGGTTTCGTGACCCGGCCCGATCTCGTCAATTTGGAAACCAACTTCGACTTGGATACGGATTCGGACTCCAACGCCGTCCCGACTTCGAGGAAGCGCAGACTCGACCATCTCACCTGGGAAGAGAAGCTCCAGAGGAAGTACGACATTTCAATATATTTACAATCGTTTTCGCTTTTGTAAAATAATGTATGACGCAATATTATGTCGGTAAATGTTATGCGAAATATTTGTGCAATTTACAGAAAATTAAAAAATCGAGTCGCCGCACAGACGTCCAGAGATAGAAAAAAGGCCAAAATGGACGAGATGGAAACTCGCCTGGGCACATTGGAAGAGACTAACGCCAAACTCGCGGAGGAAATTAAAAGTTTGAAGGAGTTAAATCACAGATTGACGAGCGAAAACGGTCATTTGCGTAAAAAGTTGGAATCCACCGACGAAGTTGTCAAAGCGGCTCCCAGCGGATCTGCCGAATCCCGTCCTCTGCCGAAGGAGGGACCCGCACGGACGACTTCTCGAACGGAGTCCTCGGTGACTCTTTACCATTTGATGATGCTGCTCCTTCTCTCCAAGATCTCCTCTCACAAGTCGACTCCGACGAATACCTCCACTGTCTCGAGCGACTCGCCGACAGCTTGCTCAAAGAAATTGATGCAGAAGCTGAAGGATCAAATCGCATCGTAAGTTCGGTCAACTCGACGCATTATTCTTTAGTAATATTTTTATTTTTTTCAATGTTCGCATTTTTGTTTTTATAGAAATCCAAAGATAGCGGCCGGAATAGAGTTAACTTGTCAGAAGTGGTGGGGTCCTCAACAAAGCACGTGGAATCCTCTAGGAGTGAAAGTCCCGAATTGAATATTTTAAGAAATAATACGGACACTATATTAGCACAACATTCCTATGCGCAACCTTGTGTACGTTCGCACGCTACGAAAAGTAATATTGCCGAAGAACGTCAAAAGACTACTTTAATTAAATCTGAAAATAATGATATTATAACTACTTTCAAAACCGAAGACGCCAATTCGGATCCAGATATATTTTATGACACATTCGACGGTGGAAACGAATGCGTCACCATCGTAATTTCCAGTGAAGACGAATCGATGGACGACGATGAAATAGTATTAGAAGATAAATTTATTAAAACGGAACCGAGTTCCGAAGATATTTACGACAGATTAGGATATCCCACATTTATGGATGATAATACTATGAAACTGCTTTCGCCTATGCAACCCAGCCCGTATTCTTTGTCGCCGTGCTTAAGCTCTAAGGATCCCGCATCACCTGCGTCAACGTTACTCTCCGATTTTGGATATGAATCTGTAGATTCTCCATTCAGTGATGTAAACCCCGATTTTAACGATCTTTGGAACGAAAGTTTGTCGGAGTTATTTCCATCTTTAATTTAATAGATTTTAATTTTTAATATATTTAATGTTAATTTTATTGATATTTTATATACAGTTTTATTTAAGTTATAAATGACAATTATAGCATTTGTGTTATTTAAGTAATAGTGTAAGGCTTACGTATACAAAGCTTGTGTGCAATGTGTGAATAAAGTGTTTTTATTTCTATTTTTGGCTTTTTCTTATTGTACATTTCTTTTAAAACCTTAAATTTGTTTTGAATAAATACTATGGGTTAATAAATATGGATTAAATTAATGAAACGCATAAAATCATATTTTAACATATTTATTTTAACAATTTTATAATTTTTTGAGGTATGATTTATTTAAATCTTTAAAATGCAATTGAGTCAATTAGATTATCAATTTACAAATAACAAGCGATGCACCAATGACAAGTTTTGGCACAAATATAATTATTAATTATTATGTAAAAATCACTCATCGCCCTGCTGCTTCATATAATTCTTCATTATAAAACATTCTTCGTCATATTTTACACATAAATAGTATTTCTTTAAACTATAGTCGAGGATGAGATTAATGACAGTTTCTTTATTGACATTGATTTCGTCAGAATTTTGTACTTTTTTTTTAGCATTTTGAAAAATATTAAGATATTTAACCATATGTTAATGAGGGTCATATTTATTTAATTAATATAGATTTTGTTTAATATAAATTAATTCACATCCAACACTTAATACAAATGTAATATATATATATATATATATATATATATATATATATATATATATATATATATATGATATATAAACTTATACATATCACCGGTTAATAATAACTGTCATATCAACTTATTGAGATTATATGGCAAATTGAAATAGAGAAATAAATTCAGAAGCTTATCCAAATAGCTTTTCGAAGCAGCCATGACAATAAGGCTTGTCGTTTTGCTCCTTGAACGTGCCTTTGTTCAATTGTTTCAAACAGAATGCACATACAAAGTGCTCCGGATGAAATTTCCTGAACATAGCGGTTATGCATCGACCGGAAATGGGTTTGTGGCAACCGGCGCATAGCGAGCCCCTTTTAGCATGATAATGCGTTTCACAATATGGTAAACCTTCGTGATCAAAGAACGATCCTGCGTGGAATGGAGTTCTGCAATCCTGAAAAGAAAATACAAGTATTTAAATAAGACGAAAATAAGATTTTTAAACGTATAACTATGTCATTTAATATGTTTCTTTGCACACATACACACACACGCAAACACACACACACACACATATATATATATATATATATATATATATATATATATATATATATATATATATGTACTTGATTAAAATAACATTCTATAAATCTAAGTGACATTTAAATATATAATATATATATAATAGAAGATTTTTACATCAATATAACGATTTTCAACATTTGATAAATAAAACACCGATGATTTAAATCATTTTCAATAAATCTGTTTTTTAGAATTGTAGATTAAAATTTAAAAAATATGATATTAGAAATAAATAATATATATTCTGATAATAAATTAATGTCATTAATTAACATCTTTCCGAAGCCGGACATTTTTACACTCGACCTTTTCTGTCTACAGACTAAGTCGTCTTTTGATATATAACTTTGTAAATGGAAAGACATTTCTAATTGAAAATAGAATCGAAAACTTTTTATTAAAAAAAGTCATTCGAAACGTGAAAATGTGCTACTCATTTAATATATTCTAATTATTAATAATATTTTATATACGAATTAAATGCACGATAAATATTTGTATATATATTTAACATTAACAGTCAAAATATTCAACTATGAACAACAGATTTAAAAGATGACGAAATTCTACGCAATGTATATGTAATGTGTTTTTATATAGAGAGTATAATATGTATGAGTATATGGTATATGGTGTTTAAGTTTTATATATAAAAATATATTTATTCATTTTTACAATCAATACATTGATTCTAATATATTTTAAGATTTAAAAATATTAGAAAATAGGATATTAGCCGTTATTCAGGACGTTAATATTTTGTACGTAATAAATAAGTAGCTATGATGGCTAGACAGAAAAATTCAAAGAAAAATAGAATAACACTTTTAATATGGATCAGAATTAGGTCAAGACTGAATATCACAGTAAACAACTAGTATGTCAAAATGAAAAAGAAAACAATATTCTTTTTAATGAAAGAATCGCATATTTTTATGGTTTTCGATTTAACGGATTATTTAAGTTTTATATATTAAGAATATGTATATCGTACAAAATATATAAATTAAATTTTTATTTTGCAAGTACGAGATTGCTTTTATCAAATTCTAATATGTAAAATATGAAAGGACGATGAGAAAATGTTGATTTTATATAGATAACATATATAAAAATTTAAATTATGTATTGATTCAATTTTTATAATATTAATAATAAATAGAATAAAAATCCATAAATATATATTATCTAACATATTTGATAATATATTTAAAAAAACACAAGATATCAATATGATAAATAAAATTATAGCACAATTTTTATATTTATATTAAATTTATAGATAAATAAGATAATCTTTATCTTTATCCGATTATAATATATCTGTTTTAAAAAATATTTTTTAATTCAATATCCCAGTAAAATAATATAACCTTACGTATACTTTATCAATAGTATAATAATTATTAAAAAAAAAAACGTAATTAATATGTGCAATTATCTCTTGACCATATAAAAAACTGATATTTATTTACTAAACAATTTATAAGTACGTTATGTAAGTTGATAGTCTTCAATTCTTATCATCAAAGCGATAATCGATTATCATGAATGCATTCACACACACACACACACAAGTCCAAGAATAGCAATATTTTTTCGAAAAGAGAGAGAAAATAAAATTAAAAAAAACTATGTTTACGTACATCAGTTTAATTATAAAGATGCCTAATTTTAGGTTGACATAATTCCGTGTTGAGTTCTGTTACAGAAGTTGGCTTATAGCCATATCGGATTAAATGGCGGGCAATTCGAATAAAAACAGTGAAAATTAATATAACAATATATATGTATATATATATATATATATATATATATATATATATATATATATATATATATATATATATATATATATATATAATGATACTCTTCAATAATTAATTGATTATATTAAAAAACAGTATCCATATAAATATTTTGTATTGTCGCTGAATTATTTGAGAATGAATGAAATAGTTAAAAATATAAACAAAATTTTAAAATATATCTTTTTATTTTAAATGTGTATTTATTTTATTTATTTTTTTAAATATATATATATATATATATTGAACAATAATAAAAATGCATCGAGTTTATATTAGGAAAAAATTTGATTTTTGTCAAATATATTTTTTTTTAACTTAATTTTATAACGTGATATATTAAATTGAAAATAATAATAGTGAATTAAAAATAATAAAAATAATTTATTGAATTTATAGTACATAAAGATTTGATATAATTATATATATACATGACTTTTGATACACTTGGTCCCAATGCATTTTTATATTGTTTTTATTTTATTGTATATATTTTTTTTAATTTATTTTTTTTAATTAATTTTTATTTTCAAAAAAATAAGATACATAACAAAAGATATACAAGATTTAGCAAATTTTCAGCAACTATATAAATTTATAATCCTATTTTAAATTATAAAAAATATTGCTATTCTCGTCATCATCCATCTTATCACAACAAAAAAAAAAATACATGCACCCATTATTGAGAGCATCACATATTCGAATGAAAAGAATCGTTGTCATGTACAGATTTTGGTTAAATTGAAGACATGACTGACTGTAAGAGTACATATTGTAAAATTATGTGTATATATATATATATATATGTACGTGTATATGATTATGTAAAATGTATATGTATCTGTGTTTCAGTATAGTTTTATATATTTATGTATGTGATGTAGTGTTTTTGGTGTGTATATGTGTGTGTGTGTGTATGTGTGTGCGTTCTCAGAAAGCTGAAAGGAAAAAGCATTCATCATTTATCATATCGGTGAACGTTATTATTATTCTTCATCTTCATCGACCCCAACGCATTTTGGACACACCGGTTTTCCTTCCATTGCATAGAACGATTTTCCTTGAACTGGTAACTTGCAATCCTAGTGTCAAAATTTATATTAACAGATATTCCGAGTAGAAAAATATCGAAGAAGCACATGCACTTGTGATATATATTTTATATACATATAAAAATTGCGATAAATTTAATAAAACAATGTACGTAAAATATACTTACTCTACATACGAAACAATCAGGATGCCATTGACTGTTCAAGGCAGAAATATAATTCTCCATAATTGGGCGGTTGCATCCTCCACATTTGGGGGCAAACATATCGAAGTAATCATTTCGACAATACGGTTTACCATCTCTTTCATGGAAACCTTCCTCGCCGAATTGTTGTCCACACTGTGCGCAGAAGAAATGTTCCATATGCCATGTTTTTTCCAAGGCGGTAACGCATTTCTAAAATGAAAAAGAAAGTTGATATCGTGTTAGTTAAAAAGAGATCTTATAGAATAGTTCCACCTTTGGAACTTACATCCAGGATTGGTCCATTACAATATGCACAACGAGGGGAAAACAAATTATGATAATCAGGCTCGCAATAAGGACGTCCATCGCGTTCGAAGAAATTCCTAGTGCCCAATTCCTGGGAGCAATGAGCGCATGTGAAATGCTCAGGATGCCATGTGCGACCGAGTGCTGTGATTACTTGGCCAACAATTGGCTTATCGCAAGCGCCACAGCAGCCTTTTTGAGCAGTGGTAACACCTTGTCGTGACATATCAGCTTGTAAAGAACCAAGCATACGCTCCAAAACACCAGATGTATGCTCCTGTCTTGTTCCTTGGATAATTTCTTTCGTTTGTTGTTGCTGATGATTCTGTACACCGGTCTGCGAAACCTAAACAGAAAGGATAATATTATTGTTTTATATATGCTTATTAGATTTAAATTGGGAATAATAGGATCGAACCAGTCAAGTGTCTAGTGTGAGACTGCGAAAGAAGTGAAACATTTGTAGCTAAAGCCCACTAATATTATAACTGAAAATTTTCTCCCACCACCCAATATTGTGTTATATATACATTTCAACACGATGAAAAGAGCAAGGGAGACCGCCGCACATTATGGTGAAATAGAAGAGGCGAGAGGAACAGGAGGAAGCCAAGTTATTTTCAGATAGTAGAACCAATAAAGGAGTCTTAGGAGAGTTGAGCAAGCCGACAACCTAAGTTTTAGTGTGGTGCTGTGTGCTGGCACAAGGTGCTCTAGCAATATGTATTTATTAATAATAAATTATTGTTAACGATATAATTATTACAGATTGAAAATCGCAAACATTCAATAAGAAATGGAACGTCCGAACGTTCCGTTTCGTTCGGAGACAAGCAGTACGGCCACAGACTGTTTGTAAACATAATTAACACGCAGGCAGACTTACAAACCTTGAATTCAGACAACGAAGCCATCAGGTCGTCTAGTTCTCTTGTAGCATTTGATGCATGTGCATGAATAGGATGAGCACGGGGAGTGGTATTGGTCTGTTGCAACGGTTCTACGACGGTCTCTTTCACCGTAACTGTCACATGCTTAGTTCCAGGTTTTGGATATGTATTGGTAGCACCTCCACTATAAAATATAACAATTATATATCAGTCAAAACAACACACACACATATATATATAAATAAATAATTAGCAAACTAACCCATTTGGAACATCAGAATTTAACTGATCCAAAAGACTATCAACAGACGGACGGGATCTTGGTCCTGTTTGAGAAGGGCTAATGCCGCCATTTGTTTTGGCGTAACCGTCGGCTATAAAATAAGTAAAAATTATATCATTTACATAATTGGATTTCACGAATTCAAAATGAAATAAATTATAAATAGTGAACGTTTGTTGTAATGCCAAAACAAACATATTAAAGTTGTCATTCACGTGCAAATTCGCTCAGTGATAAATATGCAAAAAATAGACTATTTTTCTCAAAATTATTAATATAGTTAATTTATTAACGTAGATTTTTACCTGCTGATAACTAGAATGAACTCTGAAATTATATAAATAAACTAACATTTTCTCTAGAAAGAAAAATAATTTCAGATTATATATTAGATATTTATTAAGACATCTATAAATGATCGATAATCATTCGAGGTTCTGGTATATTGAAAAAAATAAAATAAAATAAAAACGTTTTACACATATAAATAAACAAATTTATGTGAAAAAAAAACGACTTCCAGTTTCCGTTGCGGATTTTCATAAATTATTACAACTTCGATATGTTTGCCAAGATTTTTTAAAAAAGATCTTACATCAGAAATTTATGAACGAAAAGCCGGAGCCATCATCATAGGGCAACACGCGAGTTTATTTTACGAAAATGCATCGTTAAATTTGAAAAACATTAAAATACATTTATTACATCGGTTCGTATAAACAATTAATACGTACTTGTTGCATAATAAATGTGATATATAAGTATAAAAAAAAAATGTATAGGAAAAATCAACAGTAAAGAAACGAATAAATTTCAGGCAGTAAAATACGGTTCCGGTTCGTTGAAGAAAATACATATAATGTAATTTTACAGTATATATATATATATATATATATATATATATATATATATATATATATATATATATATATATATATAATATAATATGTGTATATCAAGGATATTATTTGTCGAAGATATCGTGCAGATAAAACCGCAAGAATATTTGTATCTAAAATTCTGTTAAAATAATATAAATGGTAATTTTTAAACCTCAACGGTAAACCAAATGTTCAATAAACATGGTTTCGAATAATATAAAAAATATTTGAATCATTTTGCTTACAATATACGGTTCTTGATAATTTTAAAAATATGATTAATATCTTGTTATTAGCCTAGATATAGTAGAAGTAAACAAGAATATCCAATTTTATATTTATAACGAAACGTTTTTTAAATATATATATCAGGTGATCTTTTATATTTTGAAGTCAAACTGTTTTTTAAATTATTTAGACGATGATAATTATAATTAATGTTACATATAAATATTTTTTTTACTGTAATAGTCCTATCTTTAAAGTATTGAACAATTGTTAATGACTAGATAAAAAAATAATTTAGATATTAATATAAAATTATTTAATATTAAGAATCTGTAATTGTAAATTTTTAAAATATATTGAAAATCGCATTAAAAATATTAATATATAAGATATTTTTTGAATAACGCTTAAATCTTTAATCTAATAATATTTTTAAATACTATAAATCATATCTATTAACTATTTTATAATATATAGTATATAAATTATTACCAAAAAGGAAAATATAAGATATTTATTATTATCTATGGTAAACAAAAAAAAAAAAGATTTATATTTAGTAATTGCATAAACACAATATTGACAGCATATAAATTTAGAATATCTAATTAAAAAGATTTAATTTGTACGAGATGAAGCGTCTAATTTTCAATTTGGCAAATCTAAACATACGCACGATATTATAATTTGACACAATAATAATACATGCACACCTGTGTACGTCCATATATATAAAAAGATAATTTGATGCCTAGTAAAACATCCAAATATTAACGACAGACATCAACTATTATATATATATATATATATAAAGAAGTTGAATATGTTCATATTTATTTTTACAAAATGCGGTTTGTATGTTAAATTTTCCACTTTGAAGACAGAATAAACTTTGCAAATAATACGTTAATAGTGTCGTTAAATTGCGAATTGAATTAATTTGGGTCGCGAATGAGGATAATGTTCTTATTTTTCCACCAAAAAGCATGAAAAATTCCACGAAAATGTCTGTTTCAACATTGTCAAAGTGGTAAAAATAGTGAAAATGTTGTCGCCGGTGAATTCATTACTAGGAAGCTCCTTTTTGGCTCCGATAAAAATATCAACGGTGAAATTTCAAAGTGTCGATTTATGCTGATGATATTTATTATGAGATTAAAGCTGGTAAATAAAGTTGTAATTCATACAAAAAGTGCCATTATATAGTAATTGACATCGTCGAAAAGATGACATTTATGTTGATATAGACGTTTCATTATAAAATAAATCATTAATATACATTATAAAAATATATAAAAATGTAATTTTATCATGTATAATATATGATAATGTTGTCGGGTGATGCAACTTGATTCATATTAAGCTTTTTAAAGGTCGATCTTAACATGTGAAATTATGTGCTCTCTTTAATAATTTGATAAATATATTAAAGTATATTTAATAATGTGAATATGAACAGCAATAAGATCATTGTTAATTATAATATATATATATATATATATATATATATATATATATATATATATATATATATATATATATATATTATATATCAGCCAAATGGTGCTTTTATATTATAATGCAAATTTTATTACTGGCCAAATTTTCTAAACTATATTTATATTTATTTATTATGTGAAAAATTACGAGAGATAAAAATTTATTTAACATCAAATGTTTTATTAAGTGGCACTTAAACGATTGATGAAATAAGCGATATAATAGTCGTCCAAGTGAAACACCTATAATTATTTCTGATACATTAATTTTTTTTTTTCACTAGATCACAGTAAATTGATTTCTTAACATTTATTTATTTTTATATAATTTACATAACTCACCTTGACATGAATAATATAACAGCTTAAATAATAGCAATCCCGAGTTACTGTCATGATATGAAAAGATAAACCTCATTTATTTTCGGGTTCATATTAAAGATAACAATTTTATATTACGATATTATTAATTTGATATAAAAATAATATTCTATATTATAACATGGATAATTAATAATGATGTGAATGTCTGTATTTATATTAAACGCATGTTATATATGAATATATCGAAATAGATGTAACGATTTTAGTAGCAATTGATTTATTTATGACAGTATGCATTTCTAACCTTGTGTTTAAAGATACATTGTAACTAGATATTCTAACTGCATAATTTCTTTATTTATATTAAATTAATTAATTATAGTATGTGTTGCGTTGTATATATTGTAATTATATTCACTAATGGAAAATATATTGTAGATTTCTATTATATTCATACACACTAAACATTTAAAATAATATAATATTGTTGTTTTTAAATAACGTAATCAACATTTATTATATAATACTATAATATTGGGGGAAAATAACTTTCGTTGAATCAGATCTAATGCTTATTTTTGACTAATTTTTGGCATCTGAATTTAAAATTGCACCGTTTTTATACGTTACGTCAATTTATTTTGTACAAAATCAGCTTCTTTTGTTCAAAAAATTAAATAATATATATATATATATATATATATATATATATATATATATATATAGATATATAGTTAAATAAAGTAAAATATTTATCACTCACTTTTAGTTTCTCCATAACGAGCATTGCTGAGATCTTGCAGGAGTATGTCGAGCTCGGACAGGTTGTTATTGACCGGCTTGAGTCCTGAACGTCCCATACTTCCGGTATTCGAAGCATTCTGATTTCCGGAATACGATTTCGTTACGATCTTTTCCGTCGTTGTCGTGTTCGTATACGTGGGCTGAAAACGATAACACAACATCAACAAAACTATAGTAATTCATCGCCGAAAATAGCGGACGAAGGTCCATTTCAGTGATTTTCAAATGTTGAATGTTTCAATATATTGTTACGAACATTGAACAATATCGCTACATAGTTGAATATTTATATAATTTATCATAATATTTATATACAATAATTTTAGTCGATTGATAGAAATACCTAATATTAAGACTTCAAACATATGATTAGAAAAGGAATAAGTAACGAAAAACAAGACCAAAATTAGTTTTCAAAATATTTATGTATTATTTAATGAGTTTCTGACTTCATAGTTCATTTAAATATTTAGAGCTTTGAATAAAATATATTGATGAAAATTTAAATTAAACTGACAAATAAAATTTTGATTATTTCTATAAAAAAAATATATTTGACGTATATTTTTTTTTACTAGCAATATAATATAAATATAAGAGCAACTTGAAATGATTATGTTCAAGAAAAAAATCTAATTTATGATATAGTATTCAGAGATTTTTATATATCACATATACTATAAGAAAAGACAATATTTAAATAAAATGTAGTCAAAATATGCGACATGATATTAGAATAGCATCATATATTACATGGCTAAATTCCTTTTGACAAACGCTGACTTTAACATACGCATATCACACATCATAAATAAATAAATTGTATGTGCCAATCGAAAGCGAATTTTGATATATGGTATTCGATTTAGATTAAGTCAATTTTCTAAAATTCAACCGTATTTTCCACGCATACACTTTTAACTTATAAAAATGGGGGGAAAATTTTAATGAAAGCGAAAAATTATCTTAAATAATAATGAAAAATATGCACACACACACACACGCGCGCGCGCACACACATATATATATATACATTTGTGTGTTGAATAATGAGCCGTGTCGGCTTTTTTGCACGCGGCTCGCATCATTACAACGTCAACAGCTAGCTGTGATTTTTCTAACTAAAAATCGCTTTATATATATATATATATATAAATGTCAAGTACGCCTATATTTAGTTTCATTTTAAAACACAATTAAATGACCGAAAATAAATTATACGTGAACGCGAGAAAATTCGGGAAATTTCCGGAAAAACAATAGCGTAGTCGTCGCGGGCGCGTATTATTATATATATTTTTTAAACATTATTTTTTAGTGCTTTTACCATAAACAAAAGTTCAATGGTAAAAGCACTAAAGAGTGACGAGCTTTTGATTATAAACGAGTGAGCGTTTCACGAAATAAAATGAAAATTATTCGAGTGACACGTGTCAGGTTTTAATTTTCGGTTTTAAGAAAGAAAGAAAGAAAGAAAGAGGAAAAGAAAAGAAAAGATAGATCTATTTGCCAGTCGACGGCGGTCAACCCGTGTTTCATTTGACACGTTTCGGATTTGGCACATATGGCGCAAAATGTTAAAATATTTCAAATATCAAATGGGAAATCAATCTGCCAATGTGTTCAGTGAAATCAGTAAAAGAAAATTGATTTAAATGCAATATCAGAAAAATAATGTAAAAGCGACAGTTAAAACGGTGTATTTTATTTTTCTTTGATATTTAACATGCATTAAGAGTTTTCAATGTGAGATATTTCAAATTGAAATATTATTCAATTAATGAATAATTTGTATAAATTTTTATGAATTGTATGATTTTGACGATAGATAAATGTAATGTATTTTAGTAATTCAATATTAATCAGATATATAGATTGAATTGAAACAATAGACGTATTTTATTAAATAAGACAATATTATATATGCTATTCTTAAATATAATATCTTATTTTAATTTATAAATTATATATAAGATTTATATTTCATTATAAGTTATATATGATAAATGTATCGCATAAGATAATTTTATAAAAAAATATTGAGGTTCATAGTTGACAGAGTAAATATTTGAATTCATAAATGTATAATGAATTGAAAAATATTGTACAATAGCACAATTTGTAGATTTGTTCATAATAGGATGCACAATTTGTAGTAGATTTGTTCATATTTGATCAATAGCACAATTTGTAGTAGATTTGTTCATATTAGGATGCAAAAAGCATGCATGACATATATATTTTAGAGATCAATTATATGAATAATAAAAAAATATGTATGTGTGAATATATATATATATATATATATATATATATATATATATATATATATATTCATTGGAGCGTTTGTGACAGAGATAAAAGGCGAATTTGAACGTTTGACACGACGGTGATAATTTAAATTAGGACTCGAAACACAGACAAGGTGGGTATTTATAATTTGAAAATAACAGTCATTTTTCTAGCGGGAAATCTAGGTCTTGGTGTAGAGCAAAATAATAATAATAATAAAAAAAATAATAATATTCAGATGCGAAATATTACCGGAACGCGAAACGGAAAGAAATATAAAGCGAATCGAACAAAATAAAATAAAATAAAAACGAAATATATGTCAACATAAAACAATAATGGTGAATTAAAAACGTTAAATGTTCCCACAGGTTGACAAGACACAACGTAGGTGTGCCGTAAAAGCTTTCGCGATTTTTTTAAAAATATTATTATTATAATATTAAAAATACTCGAGTAAAACGAGAACGAATCTAAAAGTGTGTATATATATATATATATATATATATATATAAAGGTATTTTTCAATTTCACAGTATGATGAGCAGGTGCAAATAAACAATACGAAGTTTTATCGGAACGAAATCGGAATACAACCCTGAAATATTTCGAGTGATTGCGATACGTCGAATCGCTTCGAAAGCCAAAGATCAAATAATTAGTCAGTATAGCTTTGGCATCGATTGAACAAAAGCTCAATGTACAATTTATCTATTAAATAATGAATACTCAATTAGTTCTAGATGTTAATTATGTGCGCAATGGATTAAAGTATTCTGATAAATATGAACGGAAATGATGCGATTGCGAAAAATAGTAAAGTAATTGAGCTTATTGCTTAATAGTCGGTAAATTTAAGAACGTGAAGTATTATTGTTATTTAGTTAGATTATGAAGCTTTGAAGTGAAGACTGCAGCTTTTAAATATGAAACATAATTTTGTTACAATTTCGATTTTTATAAATAATAAAAAAAATATTTTATTATATAAATGATTTAAACGATGTAAAAAAATCAAATTAATATATATATATATATATATATATATATATATATATATATATATATATATATAATAAAAAATATTTTCTCACGAAAAAAATTGGCAAAAGAATAAAGAGCAAAATTTTATTATGGAGTTTTACTAAAAAAAAAAATTATAAAATAAGCATTGTTAATTAAGCACACGTAACTTTCAAATAAGTCTTTAAAAAAAAAAGATGTAAGGAAAAATCTCATTAAATAGTAATAAGACATATTTGTGCTATATTAAATTGGCAAAGGTATAAAAAATTTATATTGGATTAATTCCAGTGCTCGAAAAGATGTCGTTTTGTCTCATATCAAAAAAAAAAAAAAAAAAAAAAAATGGTGAAAGAAAAAAATTCTGTATAAATGGTCGGCAAGTGGAAATTGGAGGACGAATAGATCCGGTAAATAATTGGCCGAAGATATATTAGAATCACGAGTGGCTAAATTGAAAAATAAAAAATAAATAAAATAAAAACGTTAGAGTAATTACTCGAGGTCTGTTTCGCAATTTTTTTTTTAACTCTTAATAACAACCGGATATATGTTTACGAAAGAAAAAAAAAGGTGTGCGAAATGTTTTTTTTAATATTATAATTTATCAAGATTAAAATTGTCTCAATATTATAATATTATATAAAAAAATAATTTTGTATTAAAATATATGAATTTTGAATGAATTCTGTCGACTAAATCACAATATTTATAATATTGTATGTAACAAACTAACACATAACTCCATTTTTTCTTTTTAAATCAATATAAATTTAAAACGAACACACTTTAAAAAAAAAGCTCGCATAAAATCTAGCAAAACGAATCTAGAAGAAAATCTATTTAATATGTTTACGGCAAACGCGATTGCGGTTATAAAGTGTTAAGATTTACAACACGTCGAACGTTTACAAAGCATTTTACTGTTTATTTTATTTTACTTTTTTTTTTTAATCTAACAAAGTGCGTAAATAAAATAATTTCGAGGAGAAAACTTCAATAACGATCAGAATTGAAACGATGCGCAACACAAGTGGACCTTTAAATATAGTTAAACGTACGTAAAATAAGCTACATAATATATAATAATAATAATATACATATATATATTCAAAATAATAAATAATATTGGATTGTATCCAGATATCGTTTAAAAAATAAGGGGAAAACTATGGAGAATGGATGTCACTTCGATACATTTGCCAAAGTGGTAAACGCATAGAGTGTGTGATCAACGATTTGCGTCACCGCGCTGAGGTCCATCCATGATGTATAATTTACATTATTTTTTTATTTTTTTTTTTGCAGATCCATTACGATGTTTAAAAATTTCTCAAGAATTATCTATAGAATTATGCGAGTTTTAAAATAAATAAAATTATGTAAATTCATTACGTCGATGTATCGAATTATGAATTTAATTAGTTTTGATTTATATTTCGATAAATTAATTAGTTTTTTTTAAATGTCAAAAAAAAAATGTTTTATGAAAGAATTGAAATTTACATAATTTGAAAAAAGTTCACATTATGAAAATTTTGAAATAAGATTTAATTAGATATTCCAAACTCAGTGATATAATGAATCTTTTCGAATTTTAGAACGTTGATCTCTTTTATAAAAATATAAAAAATACTGAAGATTTTTAGTGTATGTTAATAATTATCACTTAAATGATTATATAATATGAAATAAGAAAGCGTTAAATAACAAAGCAATTAAATGCATTATCAACAGCATAATATGATATAAGAAAAAAATATTTATTTTTATTTAATAGTCATTTAAAATATCATTGAAATAAATAATTATATCTGCATACCGTCAAGAAGGCAATCTGTCTTATCGAAAATAAAATTATTTATCTTAAAATTGTTTTGAAACGCTTGACATGATAGATTTCAGCGACGAATATGTACGATGCAAGCACATATTTTTTCAAACACACCTATATATATATATATATATATATATATATATATATATATATATATATATATATATATATAATATTCGTGAAAGTTTTCAGTAAACTGCGGTTCATTTTATTTTATTAAATTTCAACTTGATGAATATCCGGTTAACGTTGAACTTTTTTCATTTTAAAAAATAAATAAAATAATATAAAATGTTAATTGGAAAAAAAATAACGGTGATACGAATATTTCGCGATGATCTCGGTTATGTAAACCATTTTCGAACTCCGTATATCTAAAATCTAATATTAGTCAAAGCATTTTCAGTTATATTTTCATTCAACTTGAATATTTTTATTTTGTCAGACGTATACCAAAATAGAATATGTTAAAGCGAAATATATATATATATATATATATATATATATATATATATATATATATATATATATATATATATGTGTGTGTGTGTGTGTGTGAAAAAAAATGTCTTATCGTTTCAATACAAAATATTTTATATTTATGTCTAATGATCGACGATTCGTTTTATAGTCAATATATATAGTGAAAGCTTTAATAAAGCGTTACATAAATGTAACGCTTATGTTCATGAATTATCTATTATTATATATAAAGTTATATTGAAGAATGAAAAAAAATCAGTTTAAAAATAAATTTCCAAAGAAAAAGTATACATAAAGAGTATTTAGTTGAAAATTAAATATTAGTCAACATATTTTTTAAATATCAGTAGTTTTATTTTTAATTGTAGAGTTTAATTTAAACATTATTCGTTTATATTTAATTTTTACATTATTAAATATATACGTTTTTATACATTAAATTTTATTTAACGAATATTTAATACGAAATACAAAAAGATGAATTATCATTATAGAAGCTTTTAATTTCAATATGTATGACATTTTTATTAACTTGCATATTATATATGTTCAGTCTGTTTAAATATATAATAATATTTTAATGCAATAATTATAATAAAATTAATAATAATATTTCAATCATGAACTATTAAAATGTACGATAGTATTTTTTCTTTTTTTTTAACATATAATAGTTGTAACATATCGTTTTAATAACGGAATCGAGCACAAGACATACAACATATGTCGATCGATATCGATGCCAATAATTTGTCAATTTCACCATTGATAAAGATTACTGTCGCTTTTTTAACAGTTAGAAATATGTAATAATAGTAAAACGACGACGTCGATACGAACAATTTATAAAATAATATATATATATATATATATATATATATATATATATATATATATATATATATATATATATATATATATATATATATATATTATAAAATAAGAATAATAATTTTAATATTAATAAAAACTACGTTATAATAGGGCGATCTTGTCGGGATCGCGGCCAAAAATTTTTGTGAAAAAAAAAAGATATCAAAATGAAAAATTAATTTAAAAACACGACGACGTTCCAATTAAAATGATCGATAATTGGGAATGTTGTGAAGAATGAGAAGGCGCCACTGCAAAATATATAAACACGTTGTAAAGGTCAGATCTAAAATAATGTTATTTTTTAATGTGATAATATAAATTAGTTATTCTATAGCTTTTTATAAAGTTTATTTTATATTCAAGACAACTCGGAGTTAACTTTTACAAATTTTCAATAAAAATTTAAAACGTGATTCAATGATTCAAGTCTGAGAGACTCGAATTTCATATATTGGACGTCAAAAAATGAAGGCACATTCGCACATATTTTCGACAATTTAATTAATATATATTTCTCACCTTGACATGAATAACAAAACAACTTTAAAAATTAGAGTTTTA
Source organism: Leptonema lineaticorne (assembly GCA_024500535.1). Classification (NCBI taxonomy): domain Eukaryota; kingdom Metazoa; phylum Arthropoda; class Insecta; order Trichoptera; family Hydropsychidae; genus Leptonema; species Leptonema lineaticorne. The sequence continues at coordinate 8,256,277 of JANIJI010000007.1, forward strand.
AGTTGTTATAATCCTATTAAAATAGAAGTTTGAAAAATTAATATCTTGTTCACAAATTAAAAAAAAAATCAGATTCATATCTAGTGCCAACTTTGTATTGTACTTTAAGACGATATTAAATAATGGCTATTGCAAGAATTAATAAATCAATATGTAATTAAATTATATATATATATATATATATATATATATATATATATATTTACAAAAATGTAATTATTATTAATTTATAATTTCTTAGTTTGATGTATTCTAGACTTATCTTGATAATAAACAATAAAGATTGAAAATGAGAATGAAACAATATTCTTTATAATAATAAAAATAATATAGATTCATTCGGTTTATGTTTATAGAAATACATATAAATACATTTGCGAATGAGAGCGTGTGGGACGATTTTTATGACAGTATATCTACAGCAATAGGGATGACTGGCTAGAATAAAAAAAATAGAATGATCGAAAATATACATACATATATATATAAATATATATATAAAAATATACATACATATATATATATATATATATATATATATATAAGAAGAAAAAGCGAGTGCGACAGAAAGAGATAGAGAAAGAGAGAACGAACCAACCTGATTTTCATAGTTGTGAAGGTGATCCATAATGAAAATGATGTGATTTTTTCAGAAATGCTCTGTACTTATGTATATGTTTTGGTTTAGGTGAAATGCGAAGGGATGAAAAAAAGGCGCACGTGAAAAACGCACAAGTGAAAATGAGGTGATCCAGAAGAATGCGCTCCGATCAAAAGTTATATGGTATGCTTGCAATCGGTTTATAAACGAAAATGAAAACAGAGGTGCTTTACGAGTATATTTTTTCTAAAGGAAAATTTTAATGAAAATGAATGTCGACGTGCGATCGCAGTACGACGTTGCGACGGTTCACGGCGATCGCGTCGGAAAAATCTCGGAAAAACTGTAGCCGCGCGACGGAAAATTCGCGTTTCTAGGTTAAGTGTGCGCGTCGCATCTCGTTTTTCGCCGGCTGTTCGTACGATTGTTTCGTGGACCGATGGTTTACGCACTTCTGGAGGCGCAGTTGCGAAACATTTTGCGCTTTTTTCTCGATCGACCTTGAAAAGCGAGCGCGATGAGTCCAATTTATAAACGGTTGTATTGAAATCTGTGTTTGGATTATTCGTGCTATTTTCGCGGTGCCGAATAGCGCCGTTTTCGTTCCTGCGCGTCTCCCGGAAATGGGCGTGGCCGTAGGAAAAACTCGGGAAAATCTCCGAGTTCGAGACGTCTGTCGACCAACGGAAAAAAGTTCTTTCGCTCGAGTGAAACGCGATATAATTTATCTATTCGACAATAGATGGCAATAATACATAAAAATAATTATAAAAATATTTAAATTATATTAAATACAAATTGTTTAATTATAAAACATCCAATTCATATCAAATTAAATTTTATTTAAATTATTAACATACGACAATCGATAAAAGCTACATTTCTATTTTATATATTATAAAAAGTTAGTAGGTAGTAAGAATTTTAATATAAACTAAAAAAACTTTCGTTTTTTTAAATTATTTTTTTTATATCTAATGATCTAACTTTTAAATCTATCTAAATAAATGATCTATTTAGATATTTATACAATACAAAGTTGGACTTATTAAAGATAATTAAAATTCAACAATCCAAAATGACATCAAAATATACATTGCTTTATATTGTAATTTTATGTTAATAAAAATAAAATAATAAAGGTTTCAATAATAAAAAATAAATTAAAATTAATTAATATATTAATTTCAATAATTTCACGAGATATATTTTGAATCATTTTATTTCTTATTTCAATGTAAATTTGAAGAAGTTTTCGATTGGTAATGAATAAAGGAGAAAAAGTTTGTCGTAGCAGTATATATTTTTTTAGTTTAAGAATATATATATATATATATATATATATATATATATATATATATATATATAAATATATATATATATATATATATATATATATATATATATATATATATATATATATATATATATATATATATATATATATATATAATATTTAAATACTAATTGTATTAAAATATGTTGTCCTTATAAATATTAAATACTATATCCTGTTGTATTGATTACTTCTAATAGAAATGTTATAAAATTTGATGTCATTTAGAGTACGGATTAACTTGTTATGGACTTTTATATGAGGTCATACATACAGGATTCTCAGTAACGTTTTCTATATTAATATTATCTATACGTCATAATTTCTATATAAGTCAATATTTAATGTAGCGATGATAATTAGTAAAAATTTTGAACTTTATGACTTTGAAATATTTATTATATTATAATAGGATTAATAAAATTTATATAAATCAGTTTATTCAAAAGTAGGAAGAGTAATTAGAATTAGAATATTTAAAATAATATGATGAAATATATCAGATTTGTTGATAAATTGGATATATATATTTTTAAAATTAGATATAATATTTATTTTTAACTAATTTTTGGCATTTGAATTCAAAAATATTCAAAAGCTATTTTTTTTAATTAAGTCAACTTTTTCTTTTTTATTCAAAAATAATAATTTAAATAATTTCTATATTGATTTATTCTTTAATTAGTATTGAGAGAAAAAAAAAACAAAAATGTACTTTGTGATCATTTACCGAATTTGGAGATATGGCAGTTCCGTGTCGAGGCGTATTATTAGTCAATGTGGGACTTCTTGTGCCGTTCAATGCTCCATATCCACCGGCAGATCCTGGTCTTCCGTGTATAGAACTCTGAAGATCGGCCAGGAGAGCGTCTAAAATAATAATCGAAAAATAAAATTAATCAGTAACAACGAGAGAACCGAATCGTAAAATGTCACGTAATGCACATTTCGACTGTGTCACCACTTTTTTCTTTTTCGAAGACGTAAAATAAATGAAATAAAAACCGCAAAAAAAAAAACAATGATTTTAATTTTAAATATGACCAACGCATTTGCGAGTAGCAATTATTGCTATTATTAACACATCATTTGCGGGGTCGGATTTAACAAGGACTACGGTTATAACGGAAGAAATTTAACACATATATTGAATAGATTTCGGAAAAATATTTCGATTTTAACCCTTTGCGATATCTACTATTTTGCGCGTGGGCTATCAGTTTACTCAGCATTAATTTGTGATGTAATCGTGCGCTTACAGATCTCTCTACTATTTCGCATAGTTTCATCTATTAGGCTGTTTACTAATTCTTCAGTAAAATATAGTTTGAAAAAATATAGTGCCATTTAAAGAGAAGACTTCAAGGAAATATACTTGTCTCAAAAGTGACGCCGGAATAACTTAATTCATCGTATTTAGTAATAAACTCAGATGTCCCCTGAGAGGGGACAACGGAGCGCAAAGGGTTAAAAAGTTAAAATCAAATATGACTGAGTGCAGTCTAGTCTCCGCATTTGATGTCGACATTTCGTAGACTATGATTACAGTCTCCCGTAAAAGATGTGTTAATATGTATATATATATATATATATATATATATATATATATATATATATATATATATATATATATATATATATATATATATATAATATGATTCAATTGCGATTTTATTATTCCTGGCTCATGTCTCAAATATAAATAAATAAATAAACAAAATAAAATTCAAGTTTTTCAACGAATAAATTGAAATTATGCATTTTATATTAATGGTTGCGTATTAAAAATTTTATACTATAATAAATATCGCATTATGATAATGTCGAAATACGATTTGATCGAAAAGTTTAATTTAATCACGTTTTGTTGGTTTAATTATTTATTTATTTATTTTTTAAAATATTGTTTATATTTGATAATTATAATATTTTCATAATAAACATATTTTAAATATAATATATTACAATGAGTAATATTAAAACGATAAATCTGAAAGTAGAAAAATAATTATTATAAGGAAAAAGTGAAATAATTAACGATTACGAAACGTCAAATTTTATTTTTTCTATAAATAGTAAATAAAAATATTCAGATTTTTGGCTACAATAGAAATAATATTTTAAAAATTAATTTAAAAATATTTTGAACAGCAAAAAATTACACAAAGTAACTTTTATATGAAATACAAGTATTTTATAGATGAAATACTTGTAAATAAATAAATAATAAAAATAATAAAAATCGCACGAACTTTATTACACATACTATTTTTATGATGCGTAAAAAAATGGAGTAATCTGAGAAATATTCATGTGAGGATCATCATCACTGTTTATTCGAGTTGAAAATAATGCTTAAAATAAATATTTATACTGCAAATGCCAGCAAAAACAATAATAATAATTTAACACAACCAAGTACATTGTAATAAAATGTTTGATAAAAAAAATATATAAATTAACTATATATAGTATATCTAACATATCCATTAGTATCGAAATTAGGCAATAGTAAAAATAAATAACATACATAGATAATTAAATATATTGATAAGATAATATAATTAATAAAATTAGGCTATAAAAATATTAGAATGAAAAAAAATATTTTTCAGTTATATTATTAAATACATTTTAGAGTTTATTAGTGATATGAAAATGAAACGTGATATTTCTTGTTTTATAAACGTTGATTTATTCATTCGTGCGAGACAAACGTCAAATTATCAAATAGCAAGAAACATTCGTTAAGAATTGGCGTAAATTCTGTGGAATTTCACAAAATTAATCACGAAAATCAACTCCAATATACCATTTTAAACGGGATGACGTTATTTGCGGTTAATTTAAAATCGCCATAAAAAAGGGGAGGGGGGGGGGCGTTGAAAATATTATTTTATTTTACATTTTGTTCTGTATGATAATTTTCGACGGCGCGTCCATTTTTTTTTGTTTTTTTGAAAAAAAAACCCTTTGCGGTTTCTTTTTGTGGGCGCTTTCAAAAAAGAAAGAAAAAAAAAGAAAAAAGACTAGAAAGAATTTAAAAAAGAAAGGCACAAGTGATTAAAAAATAAAAATATATAAATAAACAAAAAGATAATAAAAAAAAGAAAGAGTTGCGAGAAGAGGCAAAAAAGGAGAGAGGATTTCCGCGGCGTTCTGGAACCTTTCGCAACCAGTCGAAGCGTGGGCGAAGAAGAAGGTTTATCTTTCACAAACGAAAAAGAAACAAAAATAAACAAAAACAAAACAAAACAAAAATGCACAACACAAAAGTGAACCGGCGAACACAATATTATCCTTGTGTTTGTGAAAGATGATCCGGAACGTTTTCAAACTAGTGATTTAAATTTTATTTAACTGATATTTGATTATTATTAAATTAAATTATTATTCTTTTTGGTTATGGTTAGAAAACGAGAGGTAAAAAATGTTGTCAATGAAACTTTTTAATATATATATATATATATATATATATATATATATATATATATATATATATATATATATAATGTATTTATATAATATAAATTTTTGTAACAAAATGTGAAAATATCATTCGATAAAAATCGTCAAGATGTTTGAGAATCTCTTTTCAAATTTAAATTTATCGAATGCGAACTATATAATGTTTTAAAGTGCGTATGCGTTTCATGAATAAAAATGAGATTAAATATAACCGATTTACATCATTTTATGTGTACGAGGAAAATGCGAAATAATTTCGAAATAGTCCTTGAAAATATTTAAATTATTTTCATAATAACGGATGTATATTTTTTAATGTTGAGAAACATTCGCAAATTAAATTACGCGTTTACGATAATTTTTCATTATTTTTATGAGAATTACTAATTATATTATTGAGTTACTGTCACATTAAATACTGCAACATCGATAAAAATTAAAAAAAAAATAAAGATTGAGAATATATGTTTTATTGATTCATTCAAATCGTGATTATGCCCACAATATTTCGCATTAGATGAGAGTTGATTCATAAAACTAAATATTAAATATAAATTTTATTAAATATATATATATATATATATATATATATATATATATATATATATATATAATACGATGTAAAAGTTCATAAATAAGTCAATTTTTAATTTCTGAGTAATTTTCTAACTTTTTTATCAGTAATCAGAGTATTGACTAAAACGATTTTTTTAAAGAAAAAAAAAACAGTTATCGAAAGTGAAACGACCTGAAACCATCAAAATAATTGACATTAAAAAAAACAAAAATTTTGACTTTATATCAATTAAAATGAAAAATCAGTAAAATGCATATATATATATATATATATATATATATATATATAATTTTTTTTTCATATAACGAATAAAAATTGTTTTTCATTCGTCTAAATAGTATACAGACACGTTTCACTGATTAATTCGTGTCGTCGAAGACAAGATTATTTCGACGTACAAAACGATTAAACGCGAATAAAATATAATAAAAAATTAATTATAGGTCAAAGTGTAATTGATTAAACAATGTACAATAATATTTTTCATATTCGCAAACGCGTCGAATCGAAATTGAATAATCGCATATGACGATCGAAATAACGCTTCTCAAACTGTATTTGAAATTTTCTAGCAATTTATTATATATATATATATGAAAATGGTGAATCGTAGCTATGATTATATCATCGAGACTATGATGCTTCTGTTTATTATATACTTCATAAAATAGACAAAATAAACGAACGGATTGTTGAAAACAAAACAGAACGAAGAAGGTGAACAGAATTTAACGTTTTTTACGTTTCGAGAATTTATTCAATTATTAATTGATCTAAACTATAAAAAGCAAAATATATATATATATATATATATATATATATATATATATATATATATATATATATTGATTAAAAATAAAAATTATATCATAAAATATATAAATTTATGATAGTGGACATAACATATATGGTAAAGTAAAAGAAAACAGATGGGACCTCAGTGTCATGAAGCGGAGGTCATTATATATATATATATATATATATATATATATATATATATATATATATATATATATATATCCAAAATAAAAAGACCTCCCCCATTGACAAGATAAAAACATATTTAGAATTATGAATAAAATTATAACAGATGACACAAGATTAACTTGGTTTTATTATATATAGATTGAATCGTAAGACAGAATTTAAAAAAAATATCAATAAGATGTTTTTTAATTAGTACTAAAAATAGTATTATAAATTAATAATGTATGAAAAAAATATTGTTAATTATATATATTTTATAAGGAAAATTTAAAGTAATATTAGTCACATTTAATTTTTGTGGTTATTTTTATTAATACTGTATTAAAATAGATTCGAATAGGTAGTATATATATATACTATATAATGAGTGATTCTCAAATATTGTATTATTGCAATAAAATATATAGGCCGAAAAATAATATAGTAGCAAAATAAACTTGTTTTTGTTAAAAAAAATTATAGTTTCGAGATTTACATATTCTTGAATATAAATTTTGTGGTATTTTATATCCAGAAAATAAATTTAAAGTTTTTTTTTGTAATACAGAACATGAAAAACACAGTAATTAGTCAATTGTTGCGAATGTAGACGAGTAATTTTGCGGTCATGACTTTTCGGTGTGTTTAAAAATAATTTTGCTTAAAGGAATTTAAAAAAAAATAGTTTAAACTATATTTTATTTTAAACAATTTAAACATTTTTTCCTTAAATAGTAAAGTTTGTTTTGAAAGTCATATATGTTTTTTTTATTATATATATATATATATATATATATATATAACAAAATATTTAAATCGTTTATTAGATTAATCGTTAAGTATGAAAATAATAATTAATATATTTTACAATAATTATAATACATGTTCCAGTATGTGTCTAGGAATTTACAATAGGAACTACCGATATATAATCCTCACTGTTATTTAACAAACTGTTACTTAACAAACGTCATGTTTAAAATCGCATAAATGAAATTTATGTATAATTCACTGAATTATAAATATAATTCAACGGATTTTACGACGTGTAAAAACAAAGCAGCACGTAGACAAATTAATAAAAATAATAAATGATATCAATTCATAAACTAATTTTGATTAAAATAATACGATCGAATTGAAATCTAAGCAAAAATTCATAAATAAATTCACATTCTTACGATACAGCTGGATAAACCGGCATAACGGATTAATCACAAATACACACACACACACACACACACACACATAAATATAATTCGGATACTGACAAGTTTCCAAAGAATGGAATCCGATACATATTATATTATGTGCATAAGAATAGATCAATTTTGCTTAGATTTGCAACGGATTAAAATAGAATTCTGATATTATTTTTTTTACACCGGACATGGAACAAGTTGAACAACTTTGCCGTGTACGTCAAAAGGTAAAAGGCAAAAAAAAAAAAAAAAATATATATATATATATATATATATATATATATATATATATATATATATATATATATATATATATATATATATATATATATATATATATTGAACATGCAAAAATCTAGTCTATTCTAATTGCTCTAACTTAAATTAAACAGCACAAAAGATAGAACGGAAATGTTTAAATATAAAAAATATATATATTTATATTTATAAACCTATGCCGTCGACGTCCTCGTAAATGTTGAAAGTGGTCGTCGGTTTCGGTTCCAGAATTGGATTTTTCTTTATAACGACCGAATAAAGATCCATGTCAACGTTTACACCGTCGTCCATGTTTTTAATATATGATTTTTATTTTTTTAAGTTAAATTTAAAATATATATATATATATATATATATATATATATATATATATATAATTAAAATACACTTCGAATGAGCGACCGTTCGGCTTCAAAGTCAGTCGCACAATGACATCATTCCTTATAAATACAAATATGGTGGCAGTTTAGACCATGTTACTTCGAACTTGTTGCGGTTCTTCATAGTTGAACCGCTTTATCATATGGTTATATTATACTGTTTGTTTGTACTCTTTTATATATATATATATATATATATATATATATATATATATATATATATATATATATATATATATATATATATATATATATATATTGCTGTGTAGTGTTGTATTATTGTTAGTTCTATATATGTATATATATATATATATATATATATATATATATATATATATAATTTTTTTTGAGTTATCGTTGATAAGGTGAAAATAGTTGACTGTTGGGAAGAAGGATAGTTGGGGTTAACGCCACGTGGAATGACTTCAAGACGTATCAGCTGTGATTATTTTGCAATTATTATTGTATTTTTTATATGTTTATGTATGTAAGAAAAACACGTGTATATTAATTATAAATGGATAAAATTTTTATGTAATAAAATAGACATCGTTTCTATTTTAAAAATTATATTGATATATTACGAAGTTGTTTATTGATGAATCTATTATAATAGATATAATTAATATCAATTTATTCTAGTTAATTTAAATGGATGATGCGGGACAATTTACAAAATTACAAAATAAAATATAAATATTTTATTTTGTATTATAATTATAGTATTTTTATTCATAATGATATAATAAATAAAAATAAAGCAAATTCTTTATTAAAAAAGTAGTTGTAAAAATGAATTCTTACTTTTAGATGATGTAATGAAATATTGTTTTAATTTAAAAATATAAAAAAATAGTTTTATCGTTTGATTCATTTATATAAATATTTTGCGTGAAATAAAAAATCCTGATTTTTTGTGGAATTTTTTGTAATTTGAGTAAAAAAGAGCAAATATATAAAAAGGAAATAATGATAGATAAGATTACAGTTGAAAAAAATATTTAGTGGAAATAAAACAAATATTTACTTATTATTATTTATAAATAAATATATAATAATAATATCGAATATAATAAATAATTAAAATTAAGAATAAATTTTAAAGAATTATTAAATATGTAAAAATGATATTTATATTTCGTTAAATAAATAAAAGTATTGCCATCTATATATGAAAAGTAAAACTAATATACGATAAAATATTATATTCATATAGAAAAAAAAAATCAAATATTAGTTTTGATTAAAATGAAAAGATGGCATTAACATGCATATAAAAATGACTAATCTAATGTTTATAATATAAACTAGTATGAAAAAATAAGAATGATTATTCTAAAAAAAACAAAATAGAAAAATGTTGAACAATTTATCTTGTCATAATTATAAACGATTTTAATAAATCTATATTATAAATTAGACATTTTACATTAAATTATGAAAAAAATTAAAATTCAATCATTAATTTTAAACATATACCATATACATATAAATATATTATATAAAATAAAAAATAGCCATATTTTTTTTCTCCAAATCGTGCAAAAGAAAAATCTCGTTGCGGATGCAACAACAACAATAAACGACATTAGCATAACGATTGTCATCAAAGAGCCGCATAAATTATATTGACGCGAGCCGCAAAAGAACGCGTCGAACGAAGAACTGTTTCCAAGTCGAAAAATAACTCTAAATAAAACGACTAATTGGTGACGATTTCCTGCGGGGCGACGTCAACGTAAATAAACCCGGTCGGAAAAATCGGTTAAACCGGTAGGGAAAAGCGAATTACGTAATGCCGGATAATAAATTTCTAAGGGATATTTGTGGCCGAAGGTGACCGAAGAAACCTGGCCACAAATCTAAGAACGAATATTTTATAAAAGACAAAATATAGGAAATTAATATAGAATAAAAGCAAACTTAAAAACAATTTTAATTATATCACAAAATTATTATATTTTTATTTTGTATATCGCTTAACATTTTTATGTCATACTAACAAATGAAAGACTTAAGTAAAATGTAGATCATAAATCGGGTAATGTCAAGTTAGTTGCGTCATATTATCCAGAATGTAAAATTAACCGGACTCTATTGTAGTAATTAATTATTAAAAATTTTATAATATTGAAATAAAAAAAAAATCGATGAAATACGACCGTTATAACAATTTTATACTTCAAAATTAGAAAGTCAATTGAAAAATGTACTGTGGGTCGTCACACCGAATGGCAATCAATTAACGATAGTCGTGGTACGTTTAAAGATTTAGTGTGGGAGAAAACATTGGAAAAAAATCCACAAGGGCACATGTAGTGAACAAGTATATATATATATATATATATATATATATATATATATATATATATATATATTATTTATACAAAAAGGTCGTGTAAATATGCAGACAATACCCACGCTTTTAAAAAAAAAATTTGGTTATGATAAAAATGGTCGTTCTGAGATTTTTCAAAAAAATCAATATATGTCTAATTGTATTTTTCTATAAAGAAGATGTGGAAATAGAATATCAAGTAATGAAGTGTCAAATACAAAAGTAAAATTAATTCTTTAATACATATATAATAAAAATATTGCTATGAAACAATATTTGTATGTCAAAATTGTGTAACTAGTAATGTTTCTTGTATTAAATTTTCCATATTATATTTAAAATATGATAATAAAAAAAATAAAAATGATGAACGTTTAAAAAATAAAATAAAAAAATCAACGCAATTATAAATTGATGATCATCTGTATACAATAAGATAATTACAATATTTCTTAGAATATCATATGATAATAATATAAAAAACATTAATAGCTAGTTTATTTAAGACGTAATTTGAAATTAATATATATATATATATATATATATATATATATATATATATATATATATAAATAAATTACAATTTTTGCTTCGTAATAAATTAATAAAAATTTACATGTAAAAAAAGCTTGCTGTATGAAATGAAAAAATAATTATCAATAAAAAATGGTGAATAAATCTATTTTTTTATGTTAAAATCGTAATAAAAAATAGCGATAATTAACATATTTACAACATTATTATTATATTACAATATGATACTGCATAATTTTATTAAAAACGTTATCATTTTTTTTATATAATCAGTTATATTTTTTTATCTACATAAAATTCTGACGAATTTTGCCATTATATATTAATTATCATTTTTTTCTACTTATAATAAATAATTATGATTTATATTATTCTGTTTTTTTTATAATATAAATAAAACACATAAATTTTCAAAAAACGAAATCAAATTTTATAAGACAATATTAAAACACGTGTTCAAATCCGACTGTCATATTTAATATTATTATATTAAAACACTAGCGACGTGTTATAAAATATTTGCGTAACGCGAAAAGACATACACCTTCCTACAATAATAATAATAATTTATTACACAATTAAAAAAATATATATATTACGTACAAAAAAAAAATGATACGATAAATAATAATATTTTATAAAATATCATATTTTCGCTGATATTACGACGGAAACAATAAAGGCGAACGAATACGAGTTATTTTTTTTTAAAACTAGTTTGGTGGTTAATAAAATTTGTAGAAAGAAGACACAAAAAAAACACGTTTATATTGGTTTTTAGTAATCCGTGAATAGAAAATTTATGCGGTTGTTAGTATTAAAGCAGATTTTTCGAATGAGAATTGGTAAGTCGTTGATGTGGGCGATCAAATTTGAAATCGTCGTAGATTATTAAGAGACGTTTACTTTTTGATATATATATATATATATATATATATATATATATATATATATATATATATATATATATATATATATATATATATATATATATATATATATATATATATATAATTTGTCGCGAATGAAATAATTCGAATAATATTTTACTTTGATGTAACAATTTATATGTAATTTCAAGCAATCGGAAAAATATTTTAAAATATATTATAAAAGTGTTCGGTAACATTTTTTTTTGATATGCAATATATATATATATAATTTTTTCTAAAATTCCGTAACACACCTATGTTCTTAAAAAAATATCTATTGTAACCGGATTCATTGCATGAGTCCGGTTGATCTAAATCTACGTAAAATATTGAAAATTTGAGAAATATAAATGCATCAATATTTTTAATATATATATTTAAGAATGAATAAATAAACTAAATTATTTACATTTTACGTATAAATAATTATAATTATTGTATATTAGAATAGTTATTATACATAAAAACACGTTTAATATGATAACAACAGCGTTTAATGCGTTAATATGTAATGTAATTTGTTAGTATAATAAATCACATAAACGCCCACGTTTTCAAAAACGCTATTAAATTAAAATATTTTAATGATGTTAAATAAAATAAAATAATATAAAAAAATATACAAGAAAGTGTGTATATTGAGATATCAATCTAACGAACATCAAAGTGGGAGTTTTTAATGTATTTTCGATCAATCAAAAAAAAAAAAAGGGAAGTACATAAATGGTATAAAATTGAAGGCATTACATAGAAAAAAATTATATTATATAATACACATATTAAGATCATAAAAAAAAATATTTTTACTATAAAGACACGTTCATATTATCAATAAAATATTAAATAAATAAAAAAATACGACAAAATTCAAATCGAATAACATGACTTTTATTTCGTTTTTATATCTGAATACGAATAAAATCTGTTGATTTAATCTGAACGTATTTCGGCATAAGTAAATATTATTTTTTTTAATATTGATAATATTTATATACACAAATTTAAGAAATGTAATCAATTTTAGATTAATGTATTACGAAATAACAATTATATTAATTAATATTATATTTTAATTCATTACACTGTAAATAATATATATATATATATATATATATATATATATATATATATATATATATATATATATATATAGCATATATCAAAGAGAAAAGAATATTTCCAATTATTTACGATATTTATGATATTAAAAACATGTCGTTTAACAATCCTATCACGATTTGACAAATTAACATTTATATTACATACATACAACTATCGTAATAGTAATAAAATAGATACATATATTTCTTCGAAATTGTCGAACATACATACATAAGATTCATATCAAAACGAAGATCAAAATAAAATGCCGCCCTATAAGATAATCGTAGATATTTTCTAGTATGCAATTAGGTTTAACTGTCGCCTACGTAAAGAAAAAAAAACCGACACACACACACACACACACACGCACACATTTATTTTGTACTGGAATAAAATTTCAATTGAGCAATGTCAGTCTTACAATTAGTAAACGTGTATAAAATTATAAGAAAAAAATCGACTAAACTAAACAAAACTTGCCATAAAAGAGACGTTTGCGTATTAACTGTTAAGATGTGACAATTGAAACGTTCTGGTTGACAGTTGTGTAATTCATAAATATTTATCATACTGAAAGTGGTCCGCCATATGCTTATATATATATATATATATATATATATATATATATATATATATATATATATATATATATATATATATATATATATATATATATATATATATATATATATATATATATATATATATGACATTAAGGCGATTTAGAGATGTAGAAAAAAAAACCTATGGACTCTTTCGACACGTAAAAACGATAAATTTTTGCGTAAAAGAAAAGATAAAACGTTTCGAATATTGTCTAAAAATCTTCGAGTGGTCGACCTGAATACGCTTTTCTTCGTTTTGTTTTTCTCTTCTTTCCCATTAAGCGATCGTTCGCATTGGGAAATCTAATGTTTCTAAATATTATAATATGCGGAATGCGTGAAAAGCTCCCGTCGATTCCATGTGGAAAATTGTGAATCATCGGAAAACACGTTAAATATTGCGCTCGGAAAATTTAGTAAAACAGTTGAGTAGTTTAATTTCATATACGAACACACACACACACACACACACACACACACACACACATATATATATATATATATATATATATATATTGCTATCTCATCTTCTTTGAACCATTAAGTTGATTATATAGTCTATAAAAATATTCGCTAATCATCGTTTTTGGCAAAAAAAAAAAATACATAGAAAAATAGCCATTTTATTATTTAGCAATTCATTAAAAATATACGATCTATATTATATTAGAACTTAATAAAATTGAAATTTAAATATATCCATGTTTATAAATTGAATTGAAAATAAACATGGATGAAAATAAATTATATTAAACATTGTTAACATATTATATGTATATTTTTCCAATATATACATATATCGACTGAATATATTATGATGATATATTTAGAATAAAAAAATAATAAATATGCCATATGTACCATAAAAAAGGAGTTTAAAACAATTAATATTTTGATAGTTTATTTATATAATATATTAATTAACATTTTAGTAGAATTATTATTTAATATTTTATTTTATTGCGTTATAATAAAAAATATTGATATATTGAATAATTAGATTTTATCAAAATTTTAGAAATAGTAAACACTGTCAATTGTTTCAGAAAATTGTTAATTATTGCAAATCAATCAAATATTTTATATATTAAAATAAAAACAACATATAAAGATTCTAGAATAAATTCTCATAATATTATTGCATAGATTCAACATTTCAAGGTCTAGGCTAAACGTAAATAGATTACAAATTTTCAACACTCTAAACCTCGGCCCGGTTTCTTCGAAACGAATGGATTTTTCACACTAAATAAATAAATAAATAAATACAAAACTCACCCAAATACGTTTCGAAATCAGAATAATGATCTTTCCAAACGAACGGTGCACCCTGATGATAAGGAATCGGAGAAGGTGTATGAGGAACGCTCGCCGGTGATTTAGCACCGCTCGTATATTTCCTGGTTAGAACCGGTGAAAAGGAGACCGATTTCGGTGACGACGTTCGCGACCTCATGGTCGCCGTTGCCATATTTCACTCAAGTAATAAACTTTTAAATAATAATAATATATATAAATAAATATATATAAAAAAAATAGATTATATTCGATGTGCACCGAGTGTTGATCAGACTCAAACTAAAGATACAAACGATACGCGTCTAGTATATATAATATATATATATATTTATAGGCGGCTCACGAAAAAAAAAGTGTTACTTATAAGTTTTCGGTTTGTTTGTTTTATTTTTTTTTCTTCTAATATTAAAATTCTAATAATAGACGATATATACTTTATCATCAGTATTATTAATATATGAATAAATTAACGAATAAAATAAATAAAATAAATTGATTGCAATTCTTGAAAACAAGTTGCAATCAATTTTTGTTGAGATTAGATAGAATATATATATATGTATATGATTAATGTTATCGATTCGCGTTTATTTTATCGGTATTATTATCGAAATATTTCGTAAAAAAAGAGCACAAGTTCATATTCGAGCAATTGAAAATATGTAAAATCGAATTTAAAAATATACACAATTTTATAAATCATAATTTTAAAGAGTATCTTGAACGAGGAAAGACATAAATTTTCTTGAATTTCCGGAAAAAGAAAACATTTTCGTGAAACCGTTAACGATTAGGCAACACTCGGAAAGCGGCGAGAGCGAATAAAAAAAACATTAAATAAATAAATAAAATATGTATACAGATTTTTCGAAATAGATATTAACGATCTCGACACTTTTGAAACATACCGACGTATGAAACGTGACTGGAAAAATTATGCGATTTAATTATTAATAGGGAAGACGGTTATTGAACATTTGATCGAATACCGTTTTATATGCATAAGAAAAAAAAATGCGTACGCCAACAAACATTACGATAAAATATTCCGTTTTAATGTTTGTTATGAAAGGAAAGTGTTATTATTAAAAATTATAATGTGTCAATGGAAACCTTGGCCGTGCTTTGAAAAATTTAAATATTGATTTATTCATATAGAATATATGACAATTACAATATATATTATATTATACGTTAAATATTAATCCGATATATATATATATATATATATATATATATATATATATATATATATATATAACAGTTAATTCAAAGTAAAAAAAGACAATTTTTATATATTATATATATAATATTTAAATTAATTAGATTTTTTTATTGATATACGTATGTTTAAATATTAGAAAAAATATTACGCTTTGTAAATATATCTAATTTTCATCGCATGTTCTTTAATGAATATAATAATTATAATTATTAATTTATTTACAAGAATATCATAAAAATGTTTAATAAATATCGAGTAGTTTGAAGAGACGTAAATATTAGACGTAGAGCTACTGATTGGATTCTAAAAAAAATATCTTTGTGAATTTCGAAAAAGAGACCTTAGTTCCTATAGAGCTGAATCTTCAATATTTTTTTCTTTTGGATTATATTTAAATATACCATTATATATTAAAATTTAAACGATAGTCCAGAATGTAAATAACCAGTTTCGGAGTCAAGATTATCTATATGATAAATAGATACAAATAAATAAATTATTTTAATACAATAATTATAAATGTTTATTATTCATAATTTAACAGTATTTTATAAACATTAATTAAATAATAATATTACGCATTTGATTTGTAAAACGACCAATATGAATGAATCCAGTAGACGTGTAAAAACGAATATTATAGTAAGTATATAATATATAAAACGTTTCGTGTCCTCCTACGGTATTTTCTCAATTTATATAAAATTAGAACATACATGAAAACAAAGGATCTATATAAATCTTCTATAATTGCACTGACCTCGCGTTTTATAGCAATAATGATATTGTAGGAGTGGTTATTGCGTCATTCTATTGAACTTCAATGTCTAATAGGTAATCTGCCTTCTTGCAATCAACGGGCGCACATGATAAATTTGATAAATCGAATTAATTGATTTATTGCCGGCATAAATGCAATTTAAGGTGTTAAATAAAATTAAAAAAAATACACAATACTATATAATATATATATATATATATATATATATATATATATATATATATATATATATATATATATATATATATATATATATATATATGTGAACGATAAACGAGAAACTAGAGTTAAAAATATATCACGGCGAAAAATTACAGGTCCGACGTCGGTTTTTCGTATTATTAAGTTAAAACAAATTTTTCGCTCTCGATATATTTTTGAAACCGTACAAATTTTGGCATTTTGACAATGAAATAACAAGAGCGCCAAGTTTCGAATAAACAAATAAACCAAATTAATTTTCGGTTGCAAGTCTATTTGAGAGAAGAAAAAAAAAGCGCGTATTTTGAAACCGTTTTTAAACTGTGCGCGTTCGATGCATTGATTTATGAAAATAATTATATATATATATATATATATATATATATATATATATATATATATATACATGTATTATTCATGGTAACATAATTAAATTGTAATCTATTATAGATTATTATAATTATATTTTAAAAATGTTTAGATTACATAAGAAAAAAAATTTTTTTCTCTTATATATCATACTTTTTAATAAATTTAATAAGTACTTTTAAGAATATTATAAATTATTATCCATGAAATGATAGTTAATAATACGCATTTAATGAGACTGCAATTTTTTAACACTAGCCGTGTAGTAAGTAATTTTTAATAACGCCGACCTAAAACACACATCGTAGTCTATATACTTACTATATATGTACACGAGACCTAGAAGTATTATATATATATATATATATATATATATATATATATATATATATATATATATATATATATATATATATATATATAATATTAAAAAGTTGAATGTAAAAATGTGAACGCTTGATTGTTCACATTAGGCAACGACAAGTTCATATGGCGAATCCATAAACGGCAAAACGCATGGAAAACTC